>NMRB01001769.1:87249-137900 GCA_002633025.1 Notospermus geniculatus | reverse complement strand
ATTTCAGTTGCAATAACATCCATGGATGAGCTATGATGTTGTGATACCAGTTTCAAGTTGCTTACTGTGGCAGATTTCCCGATATGTCAAAATATCAAATTTGATATATCAATATCATTATGATGCTGACACTGGACAATAAATTCGTTGATGCCAGTATCTTGCCAAGGGTCATAAACATAGGGAAGGAACTTGTTACTAGTGTTCTAGCTGGTCTTGGAGACAAGTTATTCAAGAAACAAAAGTGTGACAGACAAAATCTCAACTTTTGATATATCAATTTCACCATGAACCAGGTATCGGAGACCTGAAATTTTCATTCCATCTTGTAGCTCAGGTCATGAAACCTGGGGGTAGGTCACATTTCCAGGTCTGTAGCTCTTACAGGAACAAAGTTACAGGTGTGACAGACTGAACAGACAGACAGACACACACACACACAGATACACACACAGACAGACACCATGACCAAACACAATATGGTTTCCGATCTTGAGATCGGAAACCATAAAAACACTAATTTGTAAAAAACACACCCCGAGCTCACGAATTTGTGAGCTCATGGTGTGTTTGTAGATACGTGTTGTGTTTTTTAGATACGTTTGGTTAGATACGTGTTCTAAACTCACTGATAGCTCTCCAGAGGCCTGTGCTATAGCGTAGTGTCATCGTGTATTAACAGACGGCGCTGTGCGCTAATCAAAAGAAAGACAATTTGTGCCCGCCGGGCAATATTTTTCGAATGTCTCCCTTTAACAGCTTTTAGGAATGGAGCGGTAGACTCCAGGACCCGTATTCATAAAACTACTTAAGTCTAAGTGTGATACTTATCCTTTGTTCAACACAAAAGATAAGTATCACACTTTGACTTAAGTATGTTTATGAATATGGACCCAGGCCCCGTATTCATAAAGCTACTTAAGTCTAAGTATGATACTTATCTTTTGTGTTGAACAAAGGATAAGTGTCATACTTAGGCTTAAGTAGTTTTATGAATACGGGGCCTGTAAAATATATGTTAATTGTATTGTCGGCAATGCGGCCCACTCAGAGCGCGGAGAATGTCACGTGGCGGATTGGAGAGCACAAATTGAATAGAGCCTTTGTGTTCTAGAAGACGTGCATAATGAACACATGCGTACAATAATTGAACACTCTTGCATGTGTAATCGGACGCGTGAGGCGTCCAGGAAATTAACAGTGTACTTTTTAAATCTCAGGTAAAAAGGGAGACTTTTTCAAATCGGCACACATGTTGGTCTTTCAAAACGTGATATTAATTACAGCGAAAAGTTTTAATTTAGATGCAAATTTACCGAAATGGAAATGCAGCTGTATATAAACATGTTATTAGCACCTCGACCACGTTAGATCAAGATTCAGTGAAAGACATCCTGAGGAATCGTCTCGAGGCTAAACAGGTTGGTCTCCTTTTTCTTCCTTATGGCCGCTGTACACGATCAAATTTTTCATCCATTTTTTGGGAAATTCAGATTCCGGGCCTATTGGGCTTCAACATAACCCGCATGCAGGCCTTTATTGAGCATATGTGACCCTGTCTGACAAAACCCGCCCAAAGTCGCTGAACATCGCAGGGTTAATAAGTTATGGTACGTAGGGAGTGCCTTCACAATGAAAAAACGTAACTAATTGATGTCAACAAAATGTTTTAGCTACAACCTTATTCTCCCGTTCTGTGAAAGAATTTTGACCAATTACATGTACGATGGAGTTAATTAGGTTATAACAAGTTGTCAAAATTTGAGTTCGCAAACAATTTTGCAGACTTGGGATGCGACACATCAGTTTCCCACATAGTCTGTAACATACAGGCCTGATGCCTGCAGGGCCTAACGATCCGTTTTTTACGAAAGTACTTTCCATTTAATTGGTATAAACTATTTAATGCCAAAAAAGGCTCGATCTAAAGTTTTTGAAATATTTCATATTCCCGACCAACTATCCAAAAAAGGCGACCGTGTTGCCCTAGAATGCACATATGGCAATAACATCCAAAAGAAATTTTTCAAATATATGTGTCCAAAAAAGAGAAAACTTGTTTGGGAAATTTGAAAATTTCCATACCGCTGGCAAGTTACTTCTTTGTTATGTAGATTTGCACTATTCGCGCTCTTTGAGTAAACTCTGTTCGGCCATTTGTGACCAAAGCACCAGCGACAGAGCTGAACAATACCCGCAGTGGACACAAAAGATTTAGGGTCGGCACGTACACTGAAGATTGGTTTTCGAAAACAGTATATCAGGGTGATCGGATTTATTCTGAATGTGAATGACTGGTCGCACAAAGGCCAGTTCCGTGGATTGCCACTAGGGAATGAGCTCAGCTATAGGTAGCCCCCCGCCTTAAGCCTGCCGCACACGGGAGCTATCTGCTGAGCAAAACGTTATTCGAGACCGTTTGCTCAGCAGATAGCTCACCGAAACATACACGCACACGCGAGCTTTCTGCCTCGCGAGGCAAAAAAACTCACCAAAATTACGCGCACACGCGAGCTATCTGCTGAGCAAACGGTCTCGAATGACTTTTTGCTCAGCAGATAGCTCCAGTGTGCGACAGGCTTTAATGTGTAAACCCGCATGTAGGCCTTTATTGAGCATATATTCAGAAAATTGGACGAAAATTTGATCGTGTACAGCGGTCATAAAGATAAACTTGGCAAGGTAGGCCCCTACTTCTGTATGTGAGAGCTTTCTTGCTCGGGTTGGATCTCAATGGGCGAGATTCATCCTGGTTGATTGCCGGGCTTCATACGACTAGCACACAACGACCAATGACCCAAACGACTGCATCTACGGCTGAGCCCATAGAGAGCCATCTTGAGTTGACGAAAAAGCTTTCACCGTGGAGAATTACTTTTTGGCTCCTTCGAGTCAGAACTAGTTGGCAACTGATAATCGGCGCGCAGTTGGAACTAATCAGTCACAACTACTTGGTGACATAAGCTCTCGGGCGTCAGAGAGTAACTAGTTGCCAACTAGTTGCAAACTAAAAATATCCAGATCCTGAAAATCGCACGTGTTCAACTTCAGCGACTAGTTGACAACTGTATCCTGGTTAAGCCTAGGTCACATATCCACTCCGGGGCCCGTACGGCGAGTAAAAACAGACATTTGGACCAAATTTTACGGAGCCCAGTTTGATCCAGTCTAATTTCCACTTATCCATTGAGGCGATTTCCGCATAATTCATCTCAGATCCATGTTTCAATATCTAAACTCAAAAGACGGCGATAAACTAGTTGCAGGTAGTTGCGACCCATCGGTATTTTTCTACTCGGTGGCGACATAAGTTACCAGTTGCAACTTGTTGACGCTGTTTCTATCACAGCGTAGGGCGACATAAGCGAGGCTTTAGTCGCCACAGTGTGACCTGGGCTTAACTGAGGACCCGAAACAGTTCCATTCGTGATTTGCTTGCTGTAAAGTGAGGATGCACTGGGCGGGCATGTCTGGATAGCCGGGAAATAGGCCTAGCTGTCCACATTACGGGTTAACTACCGGTAGGCCTAAATCCCCACCCCCCAACCATCATTTCGCCATAACTTCGAAGGCAGGAAACATAAAATAGCACCAGCATTACACGAATTCGAGAAAACTGAGGATTATATTTCATTGTCGTAGTTTATTTTATAATTTCTTCTTCACCAGGCAAGAAAATGGTCCGCCTAACATTTCTTATTCTGCTGGTTCTGCTCGTAGTGGGCATCCTCGCCAGCGACGAAGAGGGTGACTTGGAAGAGATGAGCGCAAGCTTGCGTAAGATAGAGGGAGGCGCAAGCTTGCAAAAGAGATGGGGATCCACATGGAATGGGGCAGCAGGCATGGCAGGGAAGCCGCATAAGAGAAGTGCTGAGTCGGATCCGGGAAATGAGTGAAGCCGGCAAATGGCACAAGAAAAGCGACGCTACAGTTTGACCGAAACAAGCTCATACGACACATGAAATTTCTTTCGTTGATGATAAAAAGCCACCGAATTTTAATGCTACATTAAGTTTATAATGTCTGATTAAAAAGAGCGTCACTTTCAATGTCTGCGTTCTTCCTTCAGATTTTAGAAAAAAGGGGGTAACGGGAATTACGATTGTTTCGCCCTCAAACATTTAGCCCTCATCAGTTTGGTTTAGTTGGTTCAGCCAGTTCTCAGGTTCTGTACCGTATCGGTCGCCGCCATGTACACTGCCGAAGTGGGAGATCAATTTCTACATTCTAACAGGTGCTACTGACACCTAGTCATCTTCTGAAAATCGGGTGAACCGAAGTACTGTTTCTGAGCCCTGGGCCGACCGCACAGAAAGTCCGATAGTGCTACCGGCGCCTATCGGTAGTTAGTTATAAACCGCCGATAGGCACAGAAAGCACTATCGGACTTTCTGTGCGGTGGCCTCGTTAAATACGGGGAGCGGGTTCGAGGCTGCGGTCGGGGTTTATCTGTTGCTGGACCAATGAAACCATTTCTTCGGTGTTTTCACTTGCCCGATCTAAAATGGTCAACTGTCACTTTGGTGAAGAGACTTTCCAGTATTTTGGAAAGTCATGTGGTTATAGTCCATTTGGTTTCCACAAGAGCCAATTGATGACATCCATATCCTAATTCATAATCCGCCCATCATTGCTGCAATGTGTCATCAAAGCTTCGAGAGAATTCTTCATCAATCTGCATTTTGTCCTTCGGCCGATATACTGATAAATCGAAGATGATCATACAGATGATCAAGGATGACCAATCCGCCTTTCGCAGTGAACCTTTACCCATCCTTTCATTTCGTGTGGAGTCTTCTGGTCGTAACCCTTGTCCGGACGACGGTAGATGTCGCCAACGTGAGTCAACGAAATTCACTAGTGGGAGACGTACGTACGTACATTTTTGACGAGATTCTCTTGTCCAACATAACATTACAAATCATCCAATGTCCTTAATGCTTTTTGTGATGTCCAGGCACGGTAAGGTAACAGAGAGCTAGACGTCAGATTTACTCCTCCACCCTTCAAAGCTTGAAGAATTAACCTGTGCCATGATGAGCAATAACTAACAGGTAAACAGCCCCTTCGTGCTTTCTCCGGGGAAAGAGGCGCTTACATTACTTCCTTCGTATCTCAATCAGCAACACTTTATACAACTTCGCCTTGGCGACTTAATCTTGTCAAGATGGCGGATTACTGTATGTTGCTATTGGCAACCACACTCATCCTCTAATGACGTCAAGATGCCTAAGGCTGTGCTCCTCACGTGACTTATGATGCAAAACAAAGGTATCTGCAATGCTTTGCGCTTTTCCTTCGCTGGCTCTACCGTATATGGAATGACAAGTGCTCACAGACGATGGAGGTTTGTCCTTGGCCATCCAACCGATGGATGTTTGACTTAGAATCGCCGATTATTGTACAGATGGAATAACGAAGCCAAAGGTAGAAAATCATTCTAACTTATATCGTGTCCGTGGGTGTTAGGATCCTTATTATTTTCATAGAAACTTATTAGTTTTGTTAATGTTACGTCGAGGTGCTCATCGGAGAGACCAATTTTAAATGTCTATCATAATGGCCATGTCATAATGATAGAGATGTCTATCATTATGATAGACGTGTCTATGATAGACGTGTCTATCATTATGTCATTTTTATGTACTCTGGTGACCTCAACGCATTTTGCAATGAGAGAGACTGCCGTTAGTCCATGTGGTTTCCACAAGAGCCAATTGATGACATCCATATCCTATAATTCATAATCCGCCCATCATTGCTGCAACGTGCCATCAAAGCTTCGTAACAGAGAATTCGTTATCAATTTGCTTTTTCTTTGCGGTCGATATATTGATACATCCAAAGATGATCAAACAGCGTAACAGGTATTTACACCGATGAAAAACATGTCCCACTTGAGATTATAATGTGAAGTATGATAATGCGGACGTCAGCAATGAATGACTGCGTATGAATGGAAGCTGCAGTTGAAGGTAGTGCGTGCAGGAAAGAACTAAAATACTGTGGCAAACAATTCTTCTGATCGCATACCGCAGTTTTTCGTGAGAATAACATCACTTCACCACTAATAAGGGAACCAAATGAGGTCAGTTTTCAATTCACCAAAATCTAAAGGCAACAATCTCATTCGCTTGTTCATTAATTGCTTCATAAGGACACTGAAACGTATTTTACCGACGATTGTTGAGTTCTTCAGTGTGTTAAATCAGAACATCTTGATATCGTGACAACTGCCCATCTTCGCGAGTCAGGCTTGAGATTATGACATACAGTGACATAAATTCTTCTGCCCGACGTGTGGAACTAGAATATCAACCTATGTTACCATGGAAACCTTGATGCCCATGGAGACCATGAAAATACAATGCCATGGAGTGTTTACTCCACGAGCTCACATGTTGCACCAGAAACCCCGAGAAAACGACCAATGGTCTGTCTCTTTGGAAGGAACTAGAACTTCGTGAGTTTAAAGCCTAGTTCACACAGCAGGCGCGGTACGACGCGGCGCGGTCTGAACAAAGGATTACAGCCTTCTAAGCTACAGGCTGAACAGTGGAAACAATCCGGTGCGAATCACACCGCGTCGCACCGCGCCTGCAATGTGAACAAGGCTTTACCGACAGCTGTGGTCTAATGAGAACCATATCAGTAGTAGGCCTATAAGAAGAATCTCTCACAGAAAGGAAGGCTGTAAAGAAATCAGGGATCTAAAATATCACAAGGAAGGTACATGTAAAAGACACGAAGTAGGGAAACTCGTTCACGATTGTTGAATCTGTTGCTCTCTTCTATGCACTGATTTGCACAGTCACTCTTGTCGGCGAGTGATCTGGTGACAGACAAGGACCAGTGTGAGGGACAGTGATTTATGTCCCCCTAGAATCAAAGTCCGGTTTTACTGTTGAACGAGAGATTAGAATATATGGCTGCAGACCGTGACCATTCGGATATAACCAAATCAAACAATAGCGGGTTATTGTTTGGCGGACAAGCACTCCTAGGACTTTCTCATCTGATACACGGGTGTGAGGCTCAGAAACTAAACCGTCTCTCAGTGAGCATTTTTGCATGAAGATGATCCCTGTTTGACAGAATCGACCTAAAAAGATGTCTCAAATGAAATATTCCTTCATCTCCTATGCTTACACCGAATGTCGGCGTATCAGCTATTTTTTCCAATTATTTCAACATATGCACATCTCCCAATAACCCTACGCCAGCCGGCCATTATCATATGCTACAACGCGTAACCCTTGACAACTGTGGATATTAAATGATATGTGGAAGGATCGTCGCTTTCATGTCTGTTCACAAGACGGAAGCGTGGAATACAAAATGGTTCGGACCATTAATGCAGCATACAGGTCGGGAGGTGTCCATCTGCTTGATTCCCGGGATATCTTTTGAGGTAAGCCACTTGCTTCGTTACGTGCTCTGATTCTTGCTGATCAGGCCGTCTCCACTGTACAGGTCGGTTCTGCCATGTGCTGTGAGCCTCTGGTACAGCAAGGTGAAATCAATGTGTTCCAGTGTGCGACACAGACGTGCACGATCTATGGGGAAAGCGGTCTCCGAAAAATGGAGGACGCCGACTTTTGATATACCATTCTGTAATTCAGATGTAGAAATCGACTGGCATCTTCTTAAAAGCAAGTAGAAGAGGTGTGTCTTATGTACATTGCACAAACATGTAATCAACAACAGGCAATTCGACAATACCAAAGAGGAATCGCACGGTGATCCCCTTCGCTATTCAATGGTTACGGTACCTCATATAACATTATACAAATAACGACCAAGTGTATTCAAACTGCAGGATAATTTGTACATCATTTTCCACCGAGGATGTATATACTAATGGAGTAATAGATTTCTGATGTCATTTTTTTCGGTTGTACATTTTGTCCACCAAACATGAAGGTGCACGTCATATTTTCATACATCTTTTGAAATGGAGTCATTCTGCATGTCAGTGCCAGCCGTTTTCCAAAGCATGATTGCCTCGATATACCACGTTCGATACAAATCACATTATCTTGTATTACTATTATCCCAGCCGAGTTGAGATGCACAGCCTTGTACCATCGGTGCAGATGGAAAAAGGTCTCGTGCACGCCATACCCTGGCATGTTTGCAGGAAAGATGACAATAAGGACCTAAGGGGAGCTGTGGAGGGTGCATGCCTCGCTGGCCCACGAAGCCTGTCCATCTCTTGCGCAAGGAAACCCTGAATGAATTAGAGAGGTACCGGTATTTGTTGGCTCGGTACGAATGAAATATTGGCCCGAGAAGAGTTTTGGGGACCCTTCAGCCTCTGTTGACCACTATCAAGGAGGAAACTAAAGTGACCCATACATATTCAATATTATTGCACATGAGGATCAAAATGGGCAATATTATTGCCAATCTTTCTTCTACCCATCATGCATGAAGTATGCCCCTATTTCGGGCCCCATATTGTGCAATAATATTGACCGTGTATTATATGGGCGCTTTTACTGGGCCCCTTTCGAATAATTCGGTCGATCTTGAAATTGACCCAAGTCCAACTCTTTAACAGATTATTGTATGGTCTACTGCTACCACCGCCACGCTGCATGCATGGTGAATAATGTGCATGTACTATAGAGAAAAAACAACCCGGTTGTGCGTAAAGAAAATCTTTACGGTGGTTGTTAAGCAGGCCATACACGATCAATACTATTGCACAATATCGGGCCCAAAATAGGGGCATTTGTGCTTCTGTCATGACGGGTGGAAGAAAGAGTGGCAATAAAATCGCCCATTTTGGTCCTCATATTGTGCAATAATATTGAACGTGTATGGGCGGCTTTACTCTATGGCAGGCTGTTGAAATCAAGAATCTGAAGTACGTACAGTGGTAATCGGCACGTAAACCATGTGATTTTGTTGCTGTACCATATGTTACAGAAGCCATTGTAAGTGGAGAGAACAGAAGGCGACACGCCGATTATTATCACGTGTCATGTGTTCTTGGTGATCAGAGATCGATTAAAATAAACGGACTGCAACTGAGCAATGTTGATGGAAGCAGACTGCAGACAGCAACAGTGCCTTCCCATCTGTGCCTGGGCAATGCAACGAACATGACGAAAGCCATCATCACATTAGTACAAGTGCTTTTTCATTTCTCTATATCAGATATGCAGCATAAATGCTCTAACTATACTCCCCAGTGTCCAATTGAGAATATTAATAATTAACAGATGTATTAAACAAATGATTACAGATGCCTCTGAGATATGATTTAACTGATAAAGTGACACTATCAAATGCAATGGCTGATATGTTACGAGATAAAAGCTTTGGCATTTTTGAACGCACGTGACGTGACGGTAACACTCTGAATCTAACGAATGGAAGTTTGTAATACCAGTTCCATCTCATTGTACTTATATTGTTGAACGATACGTTTTTCTACATGACGTATCTCTACTAGCAAAAAGTGTGAAGTCTGACGTCTTTTTCTTGCGTTGTTTTGTTGGGCTCGATTCCTTGAGCCTGGGTTCTTCTCGAGGCGGCAGATACGCCGTGGACCGGTCAATTTCTCGAAGGGTGATGTGCGGTGTAACGTAGTGCTGAGCAGATCGGCCTTCGATTATCGAAGATGGTTCTGTAGGCTGCACCACGTGTCTGTGATCTGTGAAAGTTTTCTCATGTGAGTTGGCTCTCAATGGGTGATTCAGCATTGTTCCTCAGCTCACGACTTACGGAAGGACCCATATAGCTTTCTATGGTTGAGTTGCCCATAGAGAGCTTGCCCATAGAGAGCCAACTCACGCAAGAAAACTGTCACGTGTAGCAGCGCCTTCGTGTTGGCAACAGGGTGGTTTAGAAATGAAACGATAAACGTAAACTTTACGACAACGTTATTTTTCATACTACACATTAACCAGATTTTATATTGCATTTTCGGTACAAAAATAACGGTGTCGTTAACGTTAACGTTTATCGCTTGATTTCTAAACCTCCCTAATGATATGATGAAAAAACTTCTTTTGACGGAATCTATATCCGACCAGTCGACCTTAGTTACCATACTTAGTAAATCAGTGCACGCCCCGCGTAATTCACAGCGGGGCCTCTGCGTGGGTTGAACGATTTATTTCATGGCAAAATCAGCTGCTAAAAAACACGGTTAAGAACATTTTACCGACAACTGCAGCTTGATAACGCATTTACAAGTTGGGAAAGGGTAGGAAAATGTGTCCTCTTAGCCACATCCTATCTCCCCTAATCTGAAAGCAAGGGTGTTGTAAAACTTTGTTTCCTTGCAGTGGAAACAGCCATACTTTGAGAGCAATGAATGACCGTGGCGTGGTAATGTCGAATTTTGACCGATTAGGAGGGGGCTCTGTATATCTAATAATGACCGTTAAAAAGAGAGTTAGGATGCTCGCCAGTGACGTGGCAGCGTCTTTAAAACAGGCGATAATTCTAATCACCTAGATGATTCCCTTTTAATCAAGCCGGAGAAAAAGTTCGTTCGTTCCCTTCGAAGGCGCTCCGAGGCCAAATGTCTCATTTCTTTGTTAAGCCGAAATGTCATGCATGATCATGAAAATGGCAAAGTTGAAAATGATAGCTGATGACTTAGAGCATTATTACAGAGGCGATAATTGAAAAGAGATTGATCTATATCCTCATCATCTTGGAGAGATTTCTGAGTGTCGACAGATCTGTTCATGGGAAATTCTTACATAAGAATTGACATTAGTAACCGGTTACACGTTTCTGTCATTTTCCTTGAGTGGAAGATCGGAAGATTGTCCCCACGCCTACGTAACGGTGACAGTGAATCATACTTATACAGTACATCACTGACAGATAGTGTATTGGTGCAGGGATGCTCCACAAGTTACTCTAGCCAACAGTATTATCATTTTTTGGTATTTTGGCATTTTTGGTCCACCGAAAAGTCCGGCACTTTCAGATAAAGTGACTTGTAAGTAGGTACCTTTCCAGTAGTTTGGCCCTACTCAGGCAAAATGGGTTTTCACTTACCATACAGCCACGGCAGTCCATGGCCTGGTCATATTCACTCTTTTTAAGGATGGCGTTTTTCTGGGACACCCTGTATTTTGCTGACAAGGCCATGCGGGCTTCTTTCTTAATGAGGTGTGGTATTTTTGGAAGTCTGCGATCGATCGGACGTCTCTGGACGTATAAGAAACCATCTCAAACCAAGGATATGGATCTCTGACGTCGTCCAACCCGGACATAATCAATGTGTTAGATTAATTCACATGTTGATGCGTTTATTAGAGACCAATGACACGTCCTCAAGTTCTCATTAGTGCACATAACGATCAGTAATTAATTAGAAAGAACTTATTAATGAAAATCATGAGTGACAATGTTGGTTATTTTCATACATGAAATATCGACAAAACCGTGAAAGATAGCAGAGTTCTCATGGACTCCACTTTCATCAAATGGGATGGCAAACTTAAAGGAGAACGGTGTGTGATCTCTTACCGGTATATTGACTGCCGACGTAGAGGGAGACACCTAGCGGCAGCAATACGAACTGCAAAAAAAACATACAAAATGTATGGAGTACATGTGGTCCATTCGCCGACAACCTACATTGTAGTTAGTCCCTGGGGTTGGAGAGTGGCGCGCATGGCGATGGTGGCGCCGGCTGTCGGGAAAAAGTGGCAATACCGGGGCCCTTTAACTGTTTTTACAGCGGAACTGTGAAAGAAAAATGGCTAGGCCAACTCTATACATCATAGACGGTCGTCGATTTCTCAGTGATTTTCAAGAGCTGGGAGAGACACCAGAAATAAACGATATGCAATCTGTTGGAAGTGTATAGTGATTGCTTTATTACTGTGTGAATATGGTTCTCTCTCTTTCGTGTCTTAACAACAGATATCTGACTGGTACATCGATGGTAATGTACTTCATGAATCATGCAAGGAGATAGCAAATGGTGCCGCTTTCGGTTTGATTTGCTTTGGGTAACATTACAATATACTGTAGTCTTAGTCTGGAAGCAGTCTGCAGCAATGTTACTGTGCCAGGAAGGTTCCTCCTTACCCAAAATATCCCGTTGTGACAGTCCCCCTGGAATCTAAGTCGCTTTTACTGTTCAACGAGGGGCTTAGGATGTATTGTTCTTGAAGCCATGACCATTAAATATAAACCTACGATGGCAGACTATTGTAGCTTGGAGTTGCAATCCTAGGACCACTGTTCCTTTCACACCGTCATTGGTGAGATTCGAACTGGGTACCTCGTCCTTGCTGACCGACAAACTCAGGCCCTGGAGTAGGCCACTAATCAACCAATCAGAAAGTATCATTTATCGCTCGCGTCCAATCATTGATGATGTCGTCACACAAACATGATCGATAGGGAATAGAGCCATCGTAGACAGGAGCCTGAGCGTCAAGCCGTGACACCGCCGTAAGGCTATGTCGGGAATATAGCTCGTGTTTAACAGATCGATGGTGCTAAGCGTGGCGAATGAACAAAGACATCAATCTTACTTTATGGCATGTCATCATCATCATATCGAGGCAACGCTGGTGCGTAAATGTTACAATCATTGTGATAACCTTTAATTGAGGAGTAAGAAGGATTAAAATCGAGCAAGAGATTAATAGTATACAACAAATCACACGCATGTATTGGGTGTCGCATTGAAGGAATTAACATGCATTTCTTTTGTATGGAACATATATTTCTGTTGTATAGAACAAATCACATAACGAGCGTCCCAATCAAAAATCTATTTTGGTACTATGTAATTCTTTTGTATAGAACTTGTATATCTTTTGTATAGAACAAATTACATATCAACCGTCCCATTAGAGGGATTAGCATGTATTTCTTTTGTATAGAACATGTATTTCTTTTGTATAGCACACGTGTTTCTTTTGTATAGAACAAATCACATAACGAGCCTCCCACTGAATGAATTAATATGGATTTCTTTTGTATAAAAATACGTATTCTTTTGTATACGAGAACTTAATGAATTCCTTTGAAAGAATAATAGATTTCTTTTGTTTAACCCACCTAGATATTGGCGATATGTAGTAAAAATGGAGGAAATTGGAGGAAGTGAGAAAAAACTGTGCTGTCAATGGAGACTGTGTCACCATCCTATGAATAACGATCCGAATGAGAATCGAACTACCACCCTCACAAGCAACTGGTATTGTTTGCACCAATTAACAACCAAAAGCCAGGAACAATCCTATGTCAATTTGCTCCTACAACCCGCGTCCCTGAAATCTGATTCTCCACCATGTAAGGTCGTTAACACAGCTTTCGTGCTGATGGTAAATCTATCAGCGGGCGCCCACGTACCCTTCGTGGGTGTACCAATGATCTGTACCCTCGTGGGCTGCATCCTCTTGAGATACGAAAATTGTCAATCGGTTTATAACAAGTTTGATATTAGGCAGGCGTATCGATAATTATCAGGGGATATAACGTGATAATTGGAGAGTCAGAAAGGTTGACATTTTTACATTTCAGCTTATTACTAAATCGAAACCGGGAGTGCTGAATGTCGTCTGTAAATGAACCCATCGTCTGGGAAAAAAGCTACCAAAAATGTTTATTTGGACTAGAAAGGTTACCTTCTACACACGTCATTGCTATTGGTACTTCAGTAGATTGTGTTTGATTGATCCTGCTAGCAGCCATCTTGTCAAAAATAGGTCATCACCATGGGAATTTTTCCAGAGTTACAGATGATTGGTTGTCCCATCCACCAGTGGGGAAGTCACCAGGACGGTGACCTAATTTTGGCAAGATGTCACTGACTGATTCTCACCTCAGCAACAAATGAACGTTGCTTGGTGTAGTTTGCAGCTTACTCTGCAGTCAATGTACGTACACATTACATACAGACTGTCAACTTATTCAGGAGGAAAATTCATTAAGTTTTCGAGGATAGAGGTTATGAAGATTTTGTTGTAAGTGTTGACGACGAGTGGTACTACTTCTGTTGTCAATAAAGCATTACCAGCCGGTTTTTCGTGGAAAAGCACTCAGACACACTTGAGCCTGTTTAACTAACCGAACGAGTCATTTCTCGACATACTGGTATAATAATATACAATGTTGTGCTTCCATGGTGTTCCATACAGATTAAGTATGCAGTCGGATCATACTTCGTGAAATGTATCCCAACATCGGCATGGTAAAAAGATGCAACAATTTTGATTTCAAGAGGAATTTTTGAAATTCTAACAAAAAACTGACAATCGCCCTTCGTGTGAAATAAACAACGCAGGCCGATGAGAAATTGACAGTAATGAAGTCTAGAATGTGGGAATATTGCTGTTAAGTCGACTGCACAGAGGTGCAATATACTTTCAACCAGTGCACTAAACTGTCATCAATAATGTGCAATGGATACTTTTTGGAAAGAGAAACCAGTTCACATCCGACATAAATAATTGGTCTTTCCTTCTCCAAGGCAGAGTATCGCTCGCACCTGTAGCTTCGAAATCTATGTACCTACTAACGAGTTTACGCTGTTGAATTGCTTGACGTCATAGCAAATCCGAGTTTCCATGGTAACTGTCTATCGAGTTTCAATTCTCTCATAGTCATATTCCTATACTTCTGATGTCCCCGTGTGAGATCACGTTGAAAGACAGCGATAAAAGCCTTGTCGAGCTGTCATACCTAACCGTCTCCATGTAGTACCGTCCTCTTGTCCTTTACCTACCAGTAGCAACGTTGTCATGTTGTAGGTGTTCTACTTGGTCAACTGACACAGCAATGTCACAGGAAGCAACAACACGGTCGTCATTCCTTCTTCGATGTCTTGCAGCAGTGTCGCAGGAAGTAAGCACATGGCCACCATTCGTTTTCAGGTGCTTTGCATGGTACTGTACCGTCAAACTGAATAGAGCTATGTCGCAGGACGCAATATAGTACATGTAAATGGTCACCATTTCCTCTTAGTCTCAGATGCTTTGTATGATACTGTCAAACTGAATACAGCAATGGCACAGGAAACGGAAGCAAAAAATACGCGATCACCATTCCTTCGAAACCCTTTGTTTTGAACTCTTGCTACACACAATGACTACCCACTCTCTACCTACTCCCACTCCAGATTTTGGCCTATGTATATCTAATTCTTAGTAGTTTATTAAGAAGTTTTTATTTGCCAAAAAGAGGGAAAAGGAAATATTTCCATTGCCAATCGACAGGAAAGGCAAGCTGTAGGTAGCTCTGGAATATAAGACATCCACGAGATAGGCTTCTGTTGCAGTTCGTTATATCACCCTCACACAGCAGGGGTTTTGAAAATAGGCCTACAGTATATATTATGTGCCGATTCCTTCAGTTACCATACTGGTACTCATTTCGTTCCGTTACATTCTGTTCCTGCGATTATAGCAAACTCTACTGGAAGTAATTTATGAATGGGAAACGCAGCGGACGATATCTGGTATGGATCGGAAAGTCTTGTCACAGAATCGAATACCGATGTGTTGCTTGGCGACAGGATCTCTCACTGAAATTCGTTCAATGAATGGTTGCTGTTTCGGAATTTATCACCAGGTGTCGGTGAGAGGATGCACTCACTGGTTTGACGTCCTCCATATGAAAGTTGGCTACTGCAGAGGGTTTCGAATGTGGCTAGGCCTACCTATGACAATACAAGTAGATTATACACCGTTCTCTTTCGTCTAGCAAGAACGCCTCGCCTGTAGTTCTTTCTTCCTCTTTTCTCACTGCTCAGTTTACTCGTGCTTGCCATCTTTTAAAGATGTCATGTTATATCAGCGGCCGGTTGCACAAAAGTTAAGATAAAAGTCTGTTAATTTAACTTTTCCTGTTAAAATCCCTAACTTGTTTTGAACTAACAAAACTAATATTTTGGGATAAGTTAACACCAAGATAAACTAACAGTGATTTTTAACTTTTGTGCAACCGGCCCCTGTATGTTAAGTCATATTCTCAGGGATATAAGGCCTAATGCTAATTCAATTTTAGCCTTTGACGAGCCATGTTTTCTTTAGTTTTTCATCGAATTCATCAAATCAGTCAAAATCTTCGTTCCCTTTTCCAAAAGGTGCTTTCACTCACGTCTGCATTTTCATGTTTATTTTTGCAGAGTTGCGGGACTGGGCACATATGGAGAGTACCACCGCCAGCTCCATACAAAACACAAATATATTTGTAAGTATAGATATTTCTTCCATTTCCCCTACCACTGTAAAGGCGCTGCTACACGTGACAGTTTTCTGTCGAAAGTTTGCTGTCAGATAGTGGGGAGGTTTCGAAATCAAACGATAAACCAAAACTTTACGACAACGTTATTAGTTTTTCATACTGCACATTAACCAGATTTTGCATTGCATTTTCGGTACAAAAATAAAGTTGTCGTTAACGTTTACGTTTATCGTTTGATTTCGAAACCTCCCTATTAACTGTCCAAAGACTATCCCGTGGAAGTTGTTCAGCTAGTGACTGTAATTGCTCTCATACAGTCACTAGCTGAACAAGTTTACTTCCAGGTTTAATGTTTTGATTTGATTTGCCACTTAACATCAGTAAAAATTTGCCTAAATCCACCTAATAACTTCAAATCTACAATAAATAAAATTATCCCACCGATATAATGTGCACAGAACCCATATATACGTGAAAAAAGTATCAGCATTGGTCTGCACTATATCAAGTGTGGACGATGATTCACTCACTTGCGGCGAATCACTGAATTATCTTTCGATTTGAAAGATGATTACTACGCCAAGGCTTCTTTATACGGTCGAGGTAGTGCACGATGGCCGTCCGAATGTAGCCGAGTACCTCCGAAGATGACGTCGATTGACGATCTACCTGTCCGTGGGCGCCACATATGTTAGGTGGACCAATCTAAAGCGTGGAACCAAAACCGACGGTGGGCCAGATTGCGTTCGGAGTCCATTAGGGTTGTGATGCGTCCAATGGCGCGGTAATGGACTTGAAATACTATACTGGCCTTCACCGATAACGCTTGTTGAGTTGTGTGTAAGATATACCTTTACCATTTTCATCATCCACCTTTGATAGAATCACCATCTCATCCCGGCGTCACGTCGTTAAGATCAACGCCTGCTACGTTGTACTGCTCTCAAAACATACATGAAACTAGATGCCGTGGATTGGTGCTAAAATGTGATTTATAAGAGACCCAATAAGGTCTGACGTCCATTCATTCATCGGCACAGTAATGAAAATATAACCTGGCCGTGCGTTAGGAATAAATGATAGGATTGTGTGGGTAGCCGCTGATATGTCGGTTAAGTCCGTGCCCCCCCCCCCCCCACGCTACATGATGTTCATTGGCCCATTCCGACCATGCAAATTCTTGTCCCTCATGACGAACAGGAGGTTGCTGCCAATAGTCTGGGAACTAAAAATTGAAAATTAAATTGACGGCCAAACATTCTAAACAGGTGATAGGGAACGCAACAGATACATCTTTCATTAAAACAAGAGCAGTCGGAGAGAAAAAATCCAAAAAGCCTCCTCTCGCCGGGAATCGAATCCACGGCTCTCGCGTGGCAGGCGGGATACTCACCACAATATCACCGAGGATTACAGTAGCCGCTGGTACATCGAGTGTGCTCAGCTCAATCGTGTCAGCAACGCGAGAGTCGCCGGTCGTCGCCTTTGCGCCAACGCCGCATAAACGAGTGTGGCGGATTTTATCGATAGAAAATGCGTGTGCGGCACCCTGCTGTATATTGTAGGAGGACATACCTACAAAATATCCCTAATATCATCCAGGTGGACATAGCAGCTCTGGAGATGGGGGTGAAGTTTCGACCACATTTTGGCGATGGACTGGAGGGAGAGGGACATTGTCCCGACGCCCTCTGTCCACTGTCCTCCAACTGGAGTGGTTAGCATGGTTAGCAGGGAGAGTACAATCATATGTTTAGGTCATAGAGAAAATGTTAAGCAGGAAACTGTGATCGATCAAAATAGCCAAGTCTTCGACTTCAAACGCCAACAACCTGTTGATGAGGCGAAGACGGCGGTGTGCGAGGAGATGGCAGTATTTCATCGACGACACCAACAACTGAACGACACTGCCACGCAGTGACGGATCACTTTTGAATAGCATCCTTTCCATTGGAAGCTGCGGAGACGGCCAGGTCGTAAAAGAGACCCCATAGGCACCAGGTATATCCTGTTTGGTTATGTGGACCAGATAATATTCCTAATGCCGCTCGTATTCGCCGCGTAGATGGTTAATTTCCTATTCAATTGGTGATTGGACAGGTATTTGCATGAGGGATGAGTGACATATTGATTGGCTCAATCGTCTGTCGTACGTCTGGCGAGTTTGATAAAATCTTTATATAAACTGCTATCCAGGATGAAGTGCTTCCGGTTTCGCCATCCTGAAAGTTGCACGCTGTTAACGTATATCGACGTGTTGCATTATTAATGTCACAATATTGTGGTCATCAACCGAATGTTTTGATTTTTGACAAAATTGGTCCGCTGGTCGCTCTGCCTGCGATTGGTAAGGTCCGTCGTCCATTTTCACCAAAAGTAATCAACACCAACCGCAAACACAAACGTGGTAGATGTTCTTTTATTTGTCTCCCGAGCTCTTCCAAGGAAGACTTTGTCGATCTTTGTAAACTACACCCCTCTTCGTAACCTCCTTTAAAAAACTCCTGTTGCGCCACAGCAGTTGCAAAGATTGACGCCGAAGGAGGAAGTCACCCCGCCCCCTATTACCACATGATGCAAATTAACTGTAACCCCTTGCCCGACAAGACCCGAGACAATCGAGAGCAGACGTGATTTGAGAAGCATGCGCCTCTACAAATTGAAGAACACAATAAGCAGTGATTAGCAAAGTCGTCTTACGTCTGTTGGAGCCAAGTTGCAGGCCAGGATCACCTGACACAGCAGGTCGAGATTGTCGATTTTTTGCAAAAACAGAAACAAGTGTCTCGTCGGAACTGTTCGGGGAAGTCTCTCTCCCCTGTGCAACAGTAAAAACTCACTCGTTAGTCTGTAAAGAGTGACCTTTAAGAATATACGGGTGGTTTTTGACACCGACATCATGCAAAGGAAAACAAAGTTCTCGTGAAATACTCTGCTGTCGAAGATTTGGTACGTTTCTGTTCAATCAGTGTTTGGGAGACAGGCACCAGTGAAGCTGGAACTGAATCTGTTGCTCCACCTTTACAACCGGTTTATGTTTCCCCTCAGCGCGCCATTCTGCAGCCAAAGATAATGAGATGTTGAAACAGAAGCCAAACGTCGAGGAAGGCGTCGACATTTAGTCGCCGACTTTCCTAGGAGCGGCTAAGCTAGAACAAGGATTACAGGACAGCCGAAAATCAAATTAGAACTTCATTCCGAACAACGAGAGTCCCTACTTACTATGAAACATTTCTATGTTCGATGTATCGTAACTCCCTCGGCCGAGCCCGAAGTCGTCTCTGCTGGCTTAATCCAAAATCAATATCCATCAGAGAATCTACCGATATAAATCTTCTTGGCTCGCGTCAAATTGTTAGCCCAAACAATATCAACCTCGCCGTTTACCTGCAGTGTACGTCCCAGGTTGCCAAGGGCAAATCTCGCTCGATGTCTCGTAAAACCCAAAGAAGACAACCAGTGCTGACGGCATGACAACCTCCCTGCCAGGTTCTAAGGAAGACAAAGTGATTAAGGAGCGAGGTTTTTGAGTTCATCATTGTTACTAAAGGAACATCCCCTGGTTAGTTCGTTGGAACATCGCGAATCGTTAATCGATTCAGTTGGGAAGTGAACAACAGCAACGGTCGTGGACTTTTCAATTTGATGTCTAGGGCGACGTCATGCCAACGTCCGTCTGAGTTGGATTCTCATCGACTGAACAGTCAGAGAACGATGCCGTATGGCCACGCGGCCCGTTTCCAGGAGAGTATCGTATACGTGTTCTTTCATTGATAGCGGTGTCGGCAATAGCAACGATTGTGACAGTTCGGAAGGGAAGCTCGAGTGAAGGTAGGGGCCGTGCCGTGACATCAGGAAGAGGTGAATGTAAAACACCCATTGCATGGCCGGGTGACCGGGGCGCCTGGCTGTTCAGTCCAGCGCCGATGACCCTGTCAGAACCATGGATTTACGGCAGTTTTAATCAGTGACTTGCCTTTTTACCGGAATTCTGATTCTTTCTTCTACCAACCAGCGAATTGTCAGTGAGTATCATGCCGTAGTTATTGTTCTCGTTGAGATTTTCTGTGCCGCGTCTTGGTTTTTCATCGGATATCATCATATCGAGTTGCAATTACAAACTCGGCAACAGTTCTGGCTCAGCTTTATGGCTTTTGAACGACGTTTGGTCATTGTTTGGGCATCAGGGCGGAGGATGTTGTTTCAAGTGGATAGGGGAGTATGCCTGTGACATCAGTTATCTTGTACGTGGATACCCACTTCTGTACTGAGGATACACATCTTATAACAGATATGGATATCGATGAAATAAACGAAGCTCGAGAGAAGGAATACCTCGAGAATATTCAATGGCTCGAAAAAATCATGGTAAGTGTCGGTGAACTTGGTTGAAAATCATGAACATCCATTCAGCAACTCACGTTTGAGACCTCAGTCCTATATTGGGCTATGATAAACTGATAAAGGCCTCTAGTTAAAGCGAATGGCTCGCGGGGTTTGTTGTGGCGCCATGACAGTTGGTCATCGATATCAAGCACCATTTTGAGAAAAAGGCGAAAGAAGGGTTTAAGTTTAATGGGAAATGCATTAGACAGCCAAACTTCGGAGGCGCATTCTGCAAAATCTGCCGCTTCAAAATCAATGGGAATAGTACAAAATGTACATCTTGACCTACTGAATTTGAAAACGTCATTAACCCATTTTAACAATTTTTTTATGGAACCTCGTCCCCAGTGTTTACATTCGCATATTTGCACAGGTGTTGCATATGGCTGGAGCACGGCTTTGCCTGGAGGCTAGATTCACTCTCCATGGAAGGTACCACCAAAAATGTAAACAAACCCCGCGAGCCATTCGCTTTAATCATTGAAGAATGTAAGTAACCCCCGAAATTTAGATACAGACCGGTAGATATACAATACATCGCAGCGTTCGTAGTGTCTATGACTAAACGAAGCAGCTTGCTCTCCCCTTTGTAATGGAGATTATATCAAAGTTTTTTTCTATCTCTGCTAATACTGAGTTCTTAAAGAGATTGGCAAGGCACGGAAGCTGCTTGCCGTCTCAGAGGCAGTTGATGTGCGTGGAAGTCGGGATTGGGTATGACAAAGTTCTTCTCTTTCTGAAGAAAGGTCAAACGGTTAAGGCTTTCAGCTGCTCGTTTGTTGCTGAATCTTCCGGCGCAGACAATGGGCTAATCCCATGAATAGGCAGAGCACAGTAGCATTAGCTAGTCGATTTCACGGCCTCTGGCAGTGTGTATTTCGGTTCTGTCAACAGATTGTTGATAAAAACGTCATCTATTAAATGTGACTCGTAAATATGTTGACGCCCGCGTAGAGAATCATTGTACAATGGGCCTACCCCAGGGGTACAATCATCCCCAATCCTCGTGGTTTCAATTGATGTATGACCTTAAAAGGTTCAATACTGACATACTGCTCGTAAAGTGAGGCTTGAAGGAGTGTCCCTGTGTGAAAAACGAACACCAACCTCAAGAAAAATTTCAGGTTTAGATTGTAGACAATCCTGTCCTTTTCAAAAAAAGATTTGTTAAACGCAGTGTCCTCTTTTTCTCTGGGAGTCAATCCCACGACAACCACTTTTTCATTTCAAAAACTTCTTTTCCTAAATACACCTTCAAGAGTATCTATAAAACTTAGATGTGATGTAGCTCACGGGGAGATCCTTCAGTGGTAGGCGTTTGTTCCTTAGTAACGTCATTAAATTTTGTGATCAACGATATTTTATTTGGCCCTAAGCCCCAGATAAAACTCTGGGTGTGACATAGGCCAAAACACCAGGTCCAGCACTGTGTAACGACGACGAAGACCAAGACCAACAAACGAATGAAGACATCTTTAACCGCCCACTTGAAGGAGACCCGTAACAGACTGCTATAGAAAAGACGTGATTAATGAAGTGCCGTAGTCCTCCGTCATCCGATTATCACGCCTCATCATTTAAATGCAATTACAGTGTCGCTGTACCGGTTACGGGTTACGCAGGAATGATTACTCTTGTAATTGCCTGTAAATACGACTTTGTTTTTGTCATTGTGGCGTCTGCCATGTCTGTTTCAAGTACGAGGACATAAGAGGAGGAGAAAGCGCTCAATCCTGGTTGTCCGTCCTCATCCGCCTTGAGGCATCCGAAGTGGACTCTTCGTCATCCATTATCTGCACAGTCGACTTCCAGGCCCCGGGACGGACACTGCCTTTGGAGAAATATCCCATTAGTGTTGAGGTCGATCATGTTTAACGCACCGGCTTCGCCCCCGCAATCAAATTCGACTTACTTTCTCGATAGAAGTAACGGCTACTGGGGGAGGGGAAAGGGTGCCCCAGTAGGACGACAGTAAACTAGGCCAGAGTTTGGGGGTCCGACACCCACGTCTTGTTACATCCCAGGTTGTTGACATGCCTAGATTTGGAGATAACCATTTTGCCAACCAAGTATCTTCTCCTACGCCCGATCAACATTTTCCGATTCATCTTAAAAGAAAGGGTTGTTCGATCACCGACACAGATGCCAACTACCGAAGATTAACACAGTGATAACTTATTTGTCGTAAGGCGATCTGACGTTTTCTTGCGTCATTGCGGTGATATTGCCATTTCCTTTCTCGATCAGGATTCTACTCATTGATTACATTACCTTCCATCTTCGCATTAATCTACCTGATTTATTCTACATCAGCCACGAGATGCTCTGGGGGAATCCGGAGCATGGCGCCCTTCTGAACGACCGGGTCTTTGCTTGGTGGTAGGGTAAGGTGACTCCGGTAGAGGAAAGGAGAGACCAGGGGACGTCAATTTTATATGCACACCTCGTCCGCCGCGGTGCAATACATATGGCTTCTGCGGAAACGTTGATTGGTGATCGGGTTGGATAGGAAGGTCGAGTTTAACCTCGATGTACGTACGTAGGCCTACGGTACTGCGCAGCATGAACACCCAGACGATTTTAAGGGCATGAAATAAACACAGCGGCGATTACACAGAGCTACACGGTAGACGGACACGTCGGATAACGATGACTTCACGGTCATGAACGCTGCCTTTAGCTGGTGTACCTGTACACCGCGTAGCTCTATGTGACGGGCAGTCAAAGAGGTACCAAATGGTATTCCGCTGCTAGTGGAAAACGTTTCGAAAACAAGAAGCAATTTCCCCGACTCAAAGTGTTTGCTAAAAAATTCATTGGCAATTTTCTAAACGGCTGTTTATTTACGATATATCTTATTTCACAGTAGTATTGCCTTTGTGTGAAGCACACACAGCAGGCGTGCGTGTGAAGAGACCAGTACCAGATCGATTTCATTGATATTTTATGAAGTTTCAAGTCAATAATTCATTCATGTCTTACTTTGATGGAAAGAATCATGCTACGTTGGAATATTTGATGCAAGGTGCCGTGACACTACCATGGAGGGTAATACCTCCATGACACTGACGAACAGATATAATAGCCTACCTGCTTGTTTGTGAAGGAATTATTTGTTTCGATCGTTGTATTGTCTTTATGACCTTTGACAGTCACCATTTCTTCGAAGGAGCCCTTGGTTTACTCCCACACTATAAGGCATTAGGTCGCATTGTCAGATTGTACTGTTTGTCGTTGATGAATATGTTTAGACAAAAGCGATCTAACTTTGACTAACTTTTTTCAAAACTGAACCGTTACGATTGCTGGCCATGGTCCATATATATACCAGCCGGTTCTTACTAATCGCTTCGTTTACCTATCATTTCAGCGCCCAGATGACCAAACCCCAGCCCATCTCCAACCCCTGATTACTATTGTCGTCCTCATCGCCGGTGTAGTGGGTGGCCTCGTTCTTGTGATATCTGTGATACTCATTTGCAAATATTGCTTCAAGAGAAAAAAGGTGCTCAAAAGGTAAGAAGATTTCTCTTCAAATTATTGAGTATAGATGAGTTACGCTAACTTGTGGTGTTTATTCATGCAATGAAATAAGCTTGACAAAAGCCCAGGGCCAGTTTCGCTAACTCAGCAGCCATTTTGTCAAAATTAGGTCATCGCCATGGGGATTTCCCCCACTCGGAATAGGAGAACCAATCATCTTCACTCTGGAAGAGAATTCCCATGGTGATGACCTAATTTTGGCAAGATGGCTGCTAGCGAATTGACTGTTTTCCCAAACTGTCAGTGATTATCGGTACAATGTAACTGTGTGCTGAAAAATATGCCCCCTTGCCAGTTATCTTCCTTATCCGTTCAATTACAAAGGGCATTTTTGTGAAATATCGTGAACACTGGGCCTACGCACTATATATTTGAATGTTTGCTGAGTCATTGTAACACTCGGCACTGGGTGAGGAGCAACTTCATCATGGTGATATGCCATTCCTTCATCACCCACGCAGGGGACAAGGCTTATGAATATTTTCTGAAAACAGCTCGCGTCCTGGGGTAATATTTGGAATCCGTTTCTGTGTTTTGTTTTCATCTCGTGGATGCTGTGTGGTGGCTGATATAAACATCCCGTAGCTGCTGGAGATGTCTTCTACAGATGGAATCGTCGGCGATCGATCAGCGCCTCGAGATGAGTGGGTGAATTGATTCATTCATTCATTCGCACGAGTGGATTCATTGTGCAATCCGCGCAGAATCCAACACAGGATAAATCACAAATGAGAGCAGCTTTTACTGTATATTAATGGGAATAGGCCCTACTATATTAATTCATAACCAAGCGCTTCATAAAATCATGTACATTCAGTGCACGCCGTGGTGCATGGGTTGAGCTAAAATCAGACTAGTGATGAGCAAAGATTTTGACATCGGAGAACGTTCACGATAGACAGATTTCGCAATCGCCTACGTACAGTACTACATTTATGTTACAATTTTCTTTTGTCTCTGAGGCGGTACGGGCCCGAACAATAGTGTAGTCGGTGGTCGAACGAGGCGGTTGCGAAAACTCACGAACAACACTGATAAATTCATAAAAGCTAGCAAATGCTTTTACTTCAAGTTTTGCAGTACATTTACATTGGACCTCGCTGTGCAAATCTTAAGTAGCATTTGCTAACTTTTATGAATACCAGCCATTGGCTATTCTCTATTTGTATATTATTGTAGTGGGCCTGGTGGAACGTCAGTGCTTTAGGCTTCACCACAAATTCGTTGGCTATATAGCCTACTATGTCTTTCTACCAGAGGGAGCCTGCTGTCAACACAACCTCGAAAAATGAAGATAGCTGGGGCAAAAGAGACTCCCCCTGTCTCATCCCGACTGTGAGGGATCGAAGACCGCATAGCCTAAAATATCGGACAGAGTTTGAGAATTATTTTAAACAGAGGTCAGATTCCCGATCCAGTAACATTAATAATCATCAGTAAATGGTTGTATTGACACAACATTCATTTCCATCACCTTCTTCATTGCTATCCTTTAAGTCTGGTGACGCTCCTCCCGATCATTACAAGCACCGACGATAGCGTGGCTGTCGTAACGTTGTTACCGAGATGGCTTCTCCACTAAACCCATGCAAAATAGCCCCAATCTGTCGAGAGAAGATTAATTAAATTGTTTTCCTCATGAGCCATAGGAAATGAAACAAAACGACCTGTCAGCTACTTGGATTTTGTAATCAGATACCCATTTGTCTGCTCGTGATGCTTCTTCTGGTGTTGTTATTCATGGATTACTCGGATTTCTTTCGACTGCCAGATGAGATGACGGACCCGAGGCCTATTCAGTGATTAACCACTCCGATCAAATTGGTCTCAGTTCCCGGTGGCTTAATGCGTCAACATTCGACCGTACATTCAATGAACTCTCCGACAAGGAAACCAGTTGTCTCGTCGCTGAATCTTTCCATTTGTGACGTCCGCCTGCGAACTGCACCCCGGAGATTTCTTCTTACCATCTAATTGCCTTGTCTACAATTCACTTTGCAGACAGCCAGTGGTGTGCTCCCGGTCGTCCCCCGATAGAGCTTACAGACCCATCAAAAAATATGAAAGCATCGATTCTGTGTCCGAGGTGCAGAACCTGTTCTCAGCTGAGGAGAAATCATCTGATGATCAAGGGTAAGTACAAGTGGTTTTTCTCTCTTTACCCAGGGTTTAGGCTTATCGCCAATATAGAGTTTTCGCAAAGCCCCCGAAACGCCAACGCGAACGTCTATCCTTTTATTCGGTGCTCTCTTCGTGGCATCGAACAATGGGTTAGGCGTTCGCGTTGGCGTTTTGGGGGCTTTGCGAAAACTCTATACGCCCTGCGCCCTCATGCACCCAGTCTCTTTTTAACAGTGCTGTACTGTACTTCGTATCCCACGACAGTATACTTCTTACCACTTTTTAGCAGCGATCGCCCTTTTGTGTCCGTGCATGAGCACCCTTCTGATCAAGTGTTAGCGCGCTTATTTCTAATGTCCCTCTATCTTTTGGCAATGCATGTGCGATGTCCTGCCTCTTCTGCCCATCTTTCTAGCAGAGCCACTCCGGCGTCCACTAATCTCCTCAGAGAGATGTAAGTTGCGTGTCCACTAAATCTGTCTCTCTTTGCAGAGCGAGTGACAGGAATGATGAGGAAGACAATATTGACTTCCACGTGCAGCTGTATCAAGAGTCGCTCATCAAAGGTAAACTACCACTAGCGTCCTTTGGGCGACAATCACACTTTCCGACCTCACCTTCATATCGCTTTGATCTGAATGTTGAAATATAAGAAGACCGAAGATAACCATCTCAACGGAGGCAAAAAAGCAAAATGAAATTGTTTACCTCTTATTTCTGGAGTGAAATGGACGCTTGTCCGCAGGAAAATCAGCTGTTGGTTTATAAATAGAGAGTATATGACGTAAATGGCACGAGCTTGGCATTGTGTATTGGATTAGTGCTAGTTAGATCTCACTCCTGACCTTTGCTGTCGCAGGGAATTTTCTTCGCCAACTTAGCGACATTACATAAAGGTCTTTGTCGATTAGATAGGCTAAGAAATACGTTGATGCTGATGTTTGCTGCAGGCTGGTAGAAAAAGCATTTGTTGACAATAATGTGCATGCGTCATAGTCCTTCTGCTTGGCAGGGTTCTTATCCAGCACTTACCTAATCGCATACTGATATATAATTTTCTAGTCGACACATCCGTTGATGGGCCGTCATTTGGTAGTCACCAACAACAGGTCGAGGAGGAGGAGAAACGGAGTGAACGATCGAGTCAAGGCAGGCGAGTATCCTTTCATCTGGAGACCGAGCCGTTCTCGGTCTACTTCAAGAAAGGAAAGAGGTTCGTTCAAACTGCTATATCATCCCCCCTCACTAGTGCCACATCAAATAAAGTGTGATGTCCCCCCTCCCCTTAAAACCACCATCAACCAGACCGACTATTCTTTTGTAGTTTTTGGTTAGCGCGTTTGCCTCTTGCGCGGACGGCATCCTCTGCGCGCGATTTCCGGTTGTGTTTGGGGCAAAGCAATTGAAAAAAGTTTCGCCGTGACATTGAAGAACATGTAATGCTGATGAAAAGCATTGTAAAGCACAGAATAGCATGACCCATGAGCTTGAGATTGCAGTGTCTTTGAGTTGAACGCAGGATACGCGCTGGCGACGTACGCGTGCACTGCGAAGTCGTGTGATGTCATCCTGTCGCGCTAAAAATGAAAGCCCCAGTCGCTTTGTGCGTCTTGCCGTCACCTGTAGACCCCCGCCATGGTACCAACGGTCACCCTGTCTCTCTTTTAGTCTTGTTGTTGTTTGGTGAGCTTTATGAGCGTACAGTGAAGTAGCAGTTTGGCGTTCTCTTCCTCTTCTTCATACTCGATGTTTCACGTGATCAGTTCTTGCCTTTTATTGTCAAGCAACACGTTTGTGATTACGAAAAATCATGTTTTGGTAGGGCGTGTTGACAAGTGCCAAAATTAATCAGGAGGGCAGTTACGCATGTTTAGAATTGGGGTCTTTTTAGAGTGAGGGGATTAGTAGTCTTGAGAAAAATCAAATATCTAATCAGGAGTAATACTTCCCAAAAAATTAATTTTGCCACCTGTCACATGACCTCTTACGTGATTTCAGCACACTTTGCACCGCTTACCGAGTGTTGTTCTGTTACTATTGCACAATGTGTAAATGTCGTCTAAACCAGTGTACCCAGGTTACAGGGTTAATAGGATGGTTAGCGGTGACGGTTAGGGTCAGGACTAGGTTTAGGATTAGGGTAAGGGTCAGTGACAAGGGTTGAGGGTCAGGGTTGGGAGCTTGGGCTAGGAATTAGCGTGTAGGATCAGGACTGGACGACATTCACCCATTCAGCGTTACTAAATGTTCAGCGATTGTTTCGACCTTGTGGAGTTACTGTACAGTGTTGCATGGATTGAGGAAGATGCATAACTGTGACCAAAGTGCAATTTCGTCTCGAATGGCAAATGAAATGTTTATTACTCTAGTTCAAGGAGCAGACGCGGAAGATTATCTTAGAGAATCCTTTGGGGGAAAGAATTGTTCTACAGCTCTGCTATCATTATCAATCGAAAAATTACCTAGAAATCGCCCCCAAACGGTTGGATCATCCAAATGGATCATCCAATGCGGCTCTTTGAAGCAACCGCCACGTGACACCAAACAAGAAAATGTTATTTGAATGTTATTTGTTTACTGTAATGCATGCATTAATTTCTAACACTCATAGGGCGGGACAAATTTGGAAAAAATAGATTATCAAAACGAAATTTGGAAAAACTCCTCATCACTTCTTACCCAGAGCC
This sequence comes from Notospermus geniculatus, assembly GCA_002633025.1. NCBI lineage: Eukaryota > Metazoa > Nemertea > Pilidiophora > Heteronemertea > Lineidae > Notospermus > Notospermus geniculatus. Next base: position 108,981 of record NMRB01001769.1, on the reverse strand, counting down.
TCCCGAAATATAGAACCTTAAATTATGATCAGTAGAAGTTTGCATGAGACTGGACATAGTGAGTGATTCGTGAGGCGTCGACATTCATAAAAATCGTCGTAAGTTCGCTGACTTTGTGACAAGTTATCCCGTCCTATAAGAGTTAGGTCATCTAGTATGTATTTGAGACTGGATTCTATGGTATATATTTAATGCTATCAATGTTTGCACAGTTTTGATGCCGCTGACCTAAGGAACAAGAAGTCCAGACGGAAAAGTTCTATGTAAGTCAAATATCAAGGTCACTTTTACCGGAAATCCTTCGGTCGGATTATCATAGCAAAGTGGTCAATTTTGTTCGTCAGTAACGTGACATCATCGTTTTACCAGAACTGAAGAACACGGTGCATGATAGTCGAAGTATTGCTAATGTAAAGATTCGAAAAGTAGTAGACTGAGTGCATCCATGATGTGGTTTGCTTATGAAATGAGATCTCTCCAGAGATTGTTCTAAACACAAAGACAGAAGTTTGTCTTTTAGGCTGATTCAAAGACCTGATTACATAAAACTCACCCAGTGACTGTGTGTCGTTCTCAAGATGCGAGGAAAATATCAGTCTGTCGCTTTTAAAAGCTTGCATTCATAGAGCAATATGCGCAACTCAAAACAGAAAAGGTCCTTACATCCCCTCGATATCAACAACTCACGTCGTCAACAAAAGGTCTCTCCGGTATCACGATTGGCAAGACTCATGTGATATGGAGAAGTGGCTGCAGGTGTTACATTTCCCTTAACATGCTGAATAAGATCTGCTAATCTCCGCCAGGCAGATGCTTCTCTCAGTAATGTAGGAGCAGTAATTTCGTGTCCCCAGTTCTGAACACTTTTACAACTTGTATTGCACTTAAAGGAGAAATGGGCGAGCGAACCTCTTTACCATTAGTTTTGGTGGAAACGTCTGGATGTGATGTGCACGTAATGATGTATGACTGTATACAGACTGAAAAAGTTGAGTGTCTCCCTCAGTTCCGGGTGAGCGACCAAATGTCCCCAGTTCGGTGTTATATCAGATAGAAGTACGATTACAGCCAACCGGGGACATTTGGTGGGTCATGTCCCAGGTTGGGCAGATCTTCTTCTGAAGAAGTAACTGCAAGTAGGGTTTGCCGGTCACTGACGAAATAGTTAAATATGTCACCTCAGTTCTGGGTGAGCGACCAAATGTCCCCAGTTCGATGATATGTCATGTATGAGTACGATTACAGCCAACCGAGGACATTTGGTCCGTCGTATCCCATGTTGGGCAGGCTTTCAACAAGGCTTGCTAGTCACTGACAGAAAAGTTATGATTTCTCTTTCTCTCACTTCCAGTCGTTACGCCGAGGGAGATTACCATCACCTAAAGAAGCTAAAGATCGAAAAACCAGCGGGCGGGCCCCAGCTTATCCGGCAGCTGTCAGTGGGAATGCCTTGTACTCTGCCAGTTGAACGAGAACGAATCTTCACGCGGGCGTTAACCGACGATCCCTCCATGCACGATGGTTATTACGATGTCCACATCGAGCAGACAACGCCTATGCTACCAAAAGACAAAGACTTGGAGGAGACGCCCTCCCCGGTCTTAAAAAGTACCAAAACAGAGGTCCGTGCTGAGATACATTGTACGTCGAATAGTAACAGTAGCATAGAGAGCAGGATTAGTAAAATCAGTAAGATCAGTAAGAGTCGGTCGCGTTCCTCGATTGACGAGAGACAGCGTAAGCCGAGTCCTCCGACTCATTTGGATGTTCGACCAGTTGTAAATAGACACTCCCATAGCATGGAGACGGTCAGCCCTCTGGAGAAGGACATTATTTCAAGACGTGTGAAGAGCTACGAAGGCGATCTCCACGGGAATGATTACGATTCATTGAATTTCCAACAATTTCACAGAGGACCTTTCTATAACGCGGACTATGATGTTGTATCAGAGGGCGGCGGCTCTCCTAACTTTCGCTCAAAGGTTCGTTACAATGACACGGGCAGTCTTGAGGAGATCAATTCAGATGCAGCCGCCGAGATGCTTGATGAGATTATTGTGGACTCGCTCACGAGCATGGATGGCAATAACGATGATACCGAGACTCTGAACGGAGCGCAGAAATATCGCGATCTGTGGAATCTCAGGGCGACCTTCGAGGAGGAGGAGTCTGAAGACTTCAGTGATACCATCCGAATGGATGATACTACGTCACCTGACCAGTCACCTGACCAAGAACAGGTCATGACGTCACATACTACGTCTTTCGAATCAAACACTGAGCCGATACTGTACATGGACAGTGAATTACTATCGGTGAGCGAAGAAATGGGTGGTAAGTTGGAGAACCTGCTGCATCCTAACTACGAAAACAGGAGACAGACGTATAAGAGTATTCTATCGAAACGGTTGAAGAGAATTGATATGACGTGCAAGGCCAGTGCGGAAAACAGCTTCGATAGTGTTGAAACGATGGACACTGATGGGGAGGTGTCGGACACCAGTAGGCCCGTAGACACAACCACTTCCTTCGAATCAACCACGGATAACACGGACAGTACCGGTGACAGTCAGACTCACAAACTGCAACAAATGAAGGCGGATAGCGGGTATAAGTCACTGGAATCAACGGCGGCCCAGCCGCCGAAACTTTCCAAGAAACAAATCCACTTCGCCCTTGACGACCAGGAGAGTCTTGAGCAAGAGGACGATGACGGCCAGTCGACGGACAAATCTCCGATGGACAGTTCGATATGTTTGGCGATGGGGATGGACTCGCCGGCGAAAAGGTTCAAAAATGGTAAACAGATCGAGCGGAGGAACGGTCGGACCGCGTCGAAAAAACGACGCGAGTACAGCCGAGAGAGGCAGGTAGTGCAAATCTATGAAAGCATTAATGAGCCCGAGAGTGATAGGTCAGAGTTACCGTCGGGGGATAGCTTCGATGAGTATTCAGCTCCGAGTAAAATGTCGGTCTTCAGTCGTTTCTTCAAATCGCAAAGCCGAGAGAGGCAGCGGCATCTAGCACGGGATTTTAGTATCGATGAGAAGACAGATGCAATATTTAATGAGTTTCTACGGCCAGATGCCTCTCTTGGACAGAAAAATACTCTTGTTGTACGAGCCCGCTCACCGCGACTGAGAGCACGCTTACAGCGGAAACACACGGAGCCAATGGAATTATACGAATATCGGAGAAATAAACTTGTACCAGAAATGCGCAGCGCAAGTCTGGGGAGTGATAGCAGTGTTGGGAGCTCAAGGCGACTGTCGCCGCAGGACAGCATTGAGGAGGAGTTTCCGAGCGTGGTGAAGGATTGGGAATCGCCTCTAGGGGAGGGTAGTAAAGTCTTACGGAGTGAACCGGTGCTAGAACCTGCGCAGTTCAGAGAACGCTCACCGAGTACCATTCGTGAAATTCCCATCATTCAGCTCCCGGAGGAAGAAATAGCGACGTCGGAGGTTTGATAAAACCCGAACTCGGTTTTTCAGTATTTTGATATGGTTTGTGCATTCGTGGTACAATCATCGGCTAGGAATCTTCACGGTCCTAGACAAAACTAAAAAATGCGGGTCTGAACCCGGCTTGGGTTGATTTTCCCCAGTTTTGCAGGAGATGTCACATACATATACATGTATCACACTTACTCCTGACCAGCAAACCAAGGTGGAATCAACTTATGTTCGGGTGATAATATGTTGTTATGATAAATTATTGTTTTGTTTAGCTGTGAGTATAGATTTTAATCATCATTCATACATATACCATTTAGAACGTGTTAACTCCAAGAGTGTTTGGCATATTTCTAATTAATATAGCAAAGATATTTCTCTACGTGTTATTTGGTAAGTCAGTAACAACGGTCAATTGGGAAGAAACCTCGTTAACAAATCTAATGACCGAAACCGTGTATGTCGTATCCAAAATCTATCGAGTGCCTATTTCGTTACTGGGTTTATAGACGCTTGGGAGAGAAGTTCCTTTGACATACAAAGCTTCCAGACAGAACCTTGCAACGCTGCAAGATGAAGCTTTTGTTTTCGTTTCCGTTTGGCGTGACGACCGAAGAACGCTGTTGTAGCCCTTTTCTTTAGAGTTGAAGCTAATATAAACCTTGCCTGATGACCACGCTGGCTTATACTGGGGCCATTTACGAACCTCTGACTTCACGAGTAGAACGCTGTTCCAGATGACACTATTTGTATAGTAATTTATAGTTTATCTTCCGTGCTTTCAGTAATGTTTCAGTACACATCTGTACGCTAATATACAAAAGGTGCTAATGTAGCGTCACCAGTGTAGTGTTTTCTGTCCGCGACACTGACTTCGGAATCAAAGAATTTTCGCAAAGCCCCCGAAATGTCAAAGCCAACTTCTGTCCTTTTGTTCGGTGCTTTTCTTCCGTGGCATCGAACAATGGGATTGGCTTTCGTTTTGGCGTTTCGGAGACTTGCGAAACGAGGGAGTTTTCGCAAAGTCCCCGAAGCGCCAACGTGAACATCTATCCTTTTGTTCCGTACTCTCTTCTTGGCATCGAACAATAGGTTTGGCGTTCGCATTGGCGTTTCGGGGGCTTTGCGAAAACTCCCTAATCTCTAGCTTGGCTCCGTGCATGTACACTAGGCCTATTCTGGCTCCTTCGTGATTCCTAACTCCTCATCACGCGAAGGCCCGAGTTACCATCGACATTGAAATGCATTCAGTTGTACAAACTAATGGTGGCGTCAATGGGGAACAACGGTGAAGCAGTCCACGCGAGAATATACGCGTGGGTTTGAACTTATAGTGCACAGATGCCACCTATTATTCATGACGATTCAAGGTGTGATTGGCCGTCCTTGGTGAACCGCATCTCTCGAACAATGAGTCTCTATAGGTGTCACCTCTGCTCTATAAGTCATCATGTGACCAAATGGTGCTCCCTATTATACAGGGACAGTATAGCTGTAAAGTTGCACACACTAGGTGCTTCCATCGTAAGACACTTTGTGGACCAACAGCAAACGTCACATACAGATATTACCAAAAATTCATAAGCGAGTGACTCCAAGGTGTTGCAGGATGGGGGAACATGCTGTCGGAGCGAGCCTATAGTGTCCGAGGCTATGACATTCAGTCTCTATTATATAATTAGAGCATTTTAGTAATAGATAATTACAAAAGACGTATACAGTATGTCTCAAAACCACAAAATATAATTTCATCTTATGCACAAGAATTATACTTTGTATTGTGTTGTAAAAATGACTATATTTTCTCCCGACATATTTTATCAGCGTTTTCCAAATGAACTCTTGCCATGTTGATACAATTGTTCATTGTTCTATTGCCTAACCATTATATGGTTCTGTAGATACCTGTGCACGCATATTTCTACGCTGTCACCAGCATTGCCCTTGTGAAGAGCAGAAGAAAACATGACCTTTTACTGAAGATAAAGAATGCAACGCGAATTTTTTTGGTAGCTTTTATTTTCATAAATAACAAATTATGTACAATATCACAAGCCACATTAAAAAACACACTGATTCCGTGAGTCAGACATTATTCACTAAAAGATCAAATGTAACACGAGATAAACGATTCACTGACATTGTCTATCTTTTGAGTGGGAACAATGGACCGTTGGAGGTCCAATAGGAGCCCTTTTCAACATCCGGGTACTTCACAGCGGCCATCTTGGGTGACTGACGTAAAAAGCTACTGGCCTATCACGTCTCACTCTGTGTAAAAAGTCATTTTAGTAACGCCTTTGTGAAATGTATAGTGCTCTCAGAATACGTGTAAATACTGGTGATGTTTGTACAGAGTATTAATATACATATATTAATATATATTTATTCAGGTATAGATTACGCTGTTTTGATACAAGTGATCATGTGCATGTTTTGTATTAGCATATCAGTCTTCTCCAAATGAATGGCTTCGGTACAGTGGGAGCCGCGGGGCCAGTCGCTGAAAAGGGCCAGTGATCGGGTGACGAGATACTTCATCAAGGGGCATGTTAATTTAATCCCTCGTAGAACAGAAGACAATCAAAAGTCCTATTTTGACAATGGAGCTGTTGTTGCAGAGTGGGAAACAGGAAGTGACGATCATGATGAGGAAAAGATGGCTGTGGTTCAGTGAATATCGAAATGAAGCAAAGATAATTGCCCCAGTCTCCCTTTACTTGGCTGCATTATCATATCCACTTGAAAAAGGCTCTTCTCGATGACTTCGGCGACTTTACTCCATCGTCGCTCGAACTTTGACGTCTTTTTGGATTCGTCTCCACAAGAGTTCGTCACCCGTTTGGAAGACTTCCTTCCTTTATTACCAGTTGTCCCCTTACCAGTAGCATTTAGTCTATCGCTTACGTGGGAAATTCAATCCTCCTCAGTACAACAAAATGATGGTATCGGGCTGGTGAGCAGATCCTTCACAACAAGGCCTGTCTTCACTACTGTGGTTTATGGCGCGTTTTGCGGTGAGCGTTGCGGTTTTCATAGGCACGGCATGCGAAATAGTTTCCCTGGACCATCGAAGGACGCACCAAACTTTGTGAGAACCGCACCGCTCACCGCGAATCACTGTCGTGAAAACGGGCCTTACGTCTGGCTTCCCCACGGAGCGATCTGTGTCCCATCACAGCCCAAGGACAGTGCAGAGACGAACGACCAAACCTATATTTGCGCCTAGACCTCCACCCCATGTTTGACTATCTTTTATCANTGCCTAACCATTATATGGTTCTGTAGATACCTGTGCACGCATATTTCTACGCTGTCACCAGCATTGCCCTTGTGAAGAGCAGAAGAAAACATGACCTTTTACTGAAGATAAAGAATGCAACGCGAATTTTTTTGGTAGCTTTTATTTTCATAAATAACAAATTATGTACAATATCACAAGCCACATTAAAAAACACACTGATTCCGTGAGTCAGACATTATTCACTAAAAGATCAAATGTAACACGAGATAAACGATTCACTGACATTGTCTATCTTTTGAGTGGGAACAATGGACCGTTGGAGGTCCAATAGGAGCCCTTTTCAACATCCGGGTACTTCACAGCGGCCATCTTGGGTGACTGACGTAAAAAGCTACTGGCCTATCACGTCTCACTCTGTGTAAAAAGTCATTTTAGTAACGCCTTTGTGAAATGTATAGTGCTCTCAGAATACGTGTAAATACTGGTGATGTTTGTACAGAGTATTAATATACATATATTAATATATATTTATTCAGGTATAGATTACGCTGTTTTGATACAAGTGATCATGTGCATGTTTTGTATTAGCATATCAGTCTTCTCCAAATGAATGGCTTCGGTACAGTGGGAGCCGCGGGGCCAGTCGCTGAAAAGGGCCAGTGATCGGGTGACGAGATACTTCATCAAGGGGCATGTTAATTTAATCCCTCGTAGAACAGAAGACAATCAAAAGTCCTATTTTGACAATAATGGAGCTGTTGTTGCAGAGTGGGAAACAGGAAGTGACGATCATGATGAGGAAAAGATGGCTGTGGTTCAGTGAATATCGAAATGAAGCAAACATTGCCCCAGTCTCCCTTTACTTGGCTGCATTATCATATCCACCTTGAAAAAGGCTCTTCTCGATGACTTCGGCGACTTCACTCCATCGTCGCTCGAACTTTGACGTCTTTTTGGATTCGTCTCCACAAGAGTTCGTCAGTCGTTTGGAAGACTTCTTTCCTTTATTATCAGTTGTCCCCTTACCAGTAGCATTTAGTCTATCGCTTACGTGGGAAATTCAATCCTCCTCAGTACAACAAAATGATGGTATCGGGCTGGTGAGCAGATCCTTCACAAGGCCTGTCTTCACTACTGTGGTTTCTGACGCGTTTTGCGGTGAGCGTTGCGGTTTTCCTAGGCACGGCATGCGAAATAGTTTCCCTGGATCATCGAAGGACGCACCAAACTTTGTGAGAACCGCACCGCTCACCGCGAATCACTGTCGTGAAAACGGGCCTTACGTCTGGCTTCCCCACGGAGCGATCTGTGTCCTATCACAGCCCAAGGACAGTGCAGAGACGAACGACCAAACCTATAATTGTGCCTAGACCTCCACCCCATGTTTGACTATCTTGTATATGTGATCCGTTCAAGATATCAAAGCAGTTTTCATGTCGACATTACGTCTGAATAATGTGGTTTTGTTCAACATGGAATGATGTATCCATTGTACTGGGAAACCTTCAATTTTTCTTTTGTCATATGATATCATGCCTTCATCAATAAATATCCAGTTTCACAACGATGTCTCAGTCATTTCTCCCTATTAATTTTTTGTGTTGAAGATTTTATGTTTGCCGAGGGTTTGTCGGCGAGATAAAGATGTTAAGGGTCCTTGTCTCTTGAAAGAAACCTTGAGACGGTTGTACAACTCACTCCCGTTCGCGACAGCTGTCTCGAACTTGTCGTGGGCTTGTCCTAAAGCCGGCGGATCACCCCATGAGAATTATTATCATGTTAATTTTTATTCTTATTTACATGTATTTACAATGTAGGCACATCACAGCTGACAATAGAATCAACTTCACAGTTTGTCGAGTAGGAGGCAAAGTGCTGCTGCTGTGCTGGCTCTTCCGAACTGAAATATCTCCTGATGGCATGGCATAGTGTCCATCACTATGACCATTCCCAGAATCAGGAGGATAAGAACCTCAGGACGTGCCAGTCACAAGTCTTCTCTGTATTCTCATCGATTGTCTGGTAATTCTGACATTTGTTTCTTCGGTTTGTGGTTTATCTTTGCCGTCCTCGCGACCTGTTTTACCCACGGTGGGGTTGTCAAGTTCCTGTTTCTCCTCATCAACGACTCTCCTTGCGAGGCGGCTGGCGCAGAATATCAAGAAAAGATCGACCGCAATGAGAACTCCGAGAAAATAAAAGCAGGACTCGTACCCTGGGAGAGCGGCTAGAGTCTCTGGATCACGTACATTGTTGATGTAGTCGAAATGGGTGGAGTGCATTTGGGTGGCCATCGTACAGAAGAGAAGAACATGCCAGATTTGGTGTCCTTGGCCGAGCATGTCAAACTGACCATTGGCGAAAACTTCTGGGACGTGTGAGACAAAGAAGAACATAGCGACGAAGAAGATTCCTATGTGAGAGAGGTGTAGGTACCAAGATTCCACGTCGATTGGGTTCGGTTCAGGGTTGAGGAAGTATCCGCTGACGAAGCGAGGAAACGACGCCAGGAACAGGGTGGTGTACGGCGGACATGTTGGGGCGACGAACCATATCTTTCGGCGGAGATGATGGTGAAGGCTGTACTTGATTTTTCCATAGCATATGCAGATACATTGTAGAGCAGAAAGGAAGGTGACGAACGGGAGGAAGAACCATCCAATCTTGCGAACGGTGTCGTTTCCTGCGGTGTAAAATATGGTACAGAATCCCATTCCGAGGCAGTACACCCCTGCTCCGGCGTAGTCGAAAGACAACGTTACGTAATGTACGTAGGCTGATTTTGAGTGAAGTAGATGGGCGCATGCGCTTGCCGACAAAGTTATAATGCAACAGATACCCAAGAGCAGATGGGGCCACGCTCGTGGGTTATTCAGGTAGTCCATGGTGTGGTTGAAGTGCCACAGATATAGGACCATCAGAATGGTGCCGATCATATGTGTCCAAACATTCACGGACTCGTTGTGCCACTGGAAGACACTATAGAAGTAGTAACTCCAAGGTTTGTAAGGTTGACGGTAACCAACATCAATTCCTGGTTCCCACGATGGCTTGGGGACGTGTTCCTTTGTAACGTTCTCTTGTCGGAGACGTTTCAGCACTTGCCAAGGATGCTCACCATTATTCATCTGCAAAAGAATGAAGCAATCAAAATTGGGGGCGCTAGGATCTTATTGACAAAGTCCTCGTAACTTTAAGGATACGCAAACCTTCGTCAGGCTGCTAATAGTAAGGTTTCGCAAATCTGACGAAAAACGAAGTACGAAATACGAAATTCAACTTCATTTCCAGGACCTAATGTATTTCTGGAGATGGTTGCTACCACAAATGTCCCTGCTGCCAGTGCGTCTTTTAGCATATCATGTAAGACCGAAAGAGTTATCACTGCATGAAAAAATAGGTTTAATTAGCCATTAAACTGATCGTATACGCGATTTTACTCCATGTTTAATGAAGTTTTATTTTTTTTAAACTACAATAAAATCCCAAGTTTAAGGTGCGTTTACTGACAATTTAATTTCTCATAAAACGTAGACCTTTAAGAAGGGTTTACAGGACTCATTAAACATGCCTAAACTTGACGTATACAATATCATAAACGTCCTTTAAACATCTGTAAACCATTTTTGGGACATGCTTCGATAGTCATCGTACCCCCCCCCCCCCCATTTGCCTTTTATGACTAATGGTTTGCTTCTCAAAATGCTCCTTTAGGCAAATATAATTCGGTTTTATGACAAAGTAAACAGTAATTAAACGTCGAGAATAATGATCGTAATGGCCACTTTCCTACTTATAGAAATTGGGAATTTAATTAAATTTTAATGTATATAAATCGCACTTAAACATGGATTTTAGGGATTTTGTTTGTTTGTAAACACAACCAAAATTTCAAGTTGGGAAAATCCTTATATTTGATTATTTTCTAAACTCGGTGTTTACTCCTTCCTAAATTTCATTTATTCTACTGCAATATTTCGTTTGGTTCTCTTCATAACTGGTTGATCGTTTATTCTTTGCACTGGCGGAAAGGTCCAACGTAGCAGTGAGCAGCATGGGAATGGTGTACAGAGCCGATCGTGCCGTGTTGCTGACATTTCAAGATGCTGTATGACTGAGTCCAACTTTTCCCTGCCACAGTAAGGCAAGATCACCCTTCCTTCACATGACAGGCTAAAGGCGATGACTTACAGTCGATCACCTTTCCTTATCAGGTGAGGCTAAAGGCGACTCTGCCCTGCCACAGGCATAAAGTCACCCTTCCTTCACATGACAGGCTAAAGGCGATGAGTCCATCACCTTTCCTTATCAAGTGAGGCTAAAGGCGACTCTTCCTTGTCACCCTTCCTTCACATGACAGGCTAAAGGCGATGTGTCCATCACCCTTCCTTATCAAGTGAGGCTAAAGGCGACTCTTCCCTGCCACAGGCAAACGCTCACCCTTCCTTCACATGACAGGCTAAAGGCGATGACTCCATCACCTTTCCTTATCAAGTGAGGCTAAAGGCGAACGGTTGCTCATGACAAGTGAAATACCACAGTCATACGGCATCCTGAAAGAAGTCACGTCTCTGTAATCCATGTCCCACACACTGAATAAATGCTACAATGTTCCCTTCTGTATCGAATCATCATTATCCAAGATATTGGTAATATTCTCCTCAGATATCATCCTGATTTAGTTTGTGTACACTGAACTAAAACACGTCCATCTACCACACTGCCCAGTTACCAACTGTCTTCACTTTCCCTGCCACAGGCAAACGGTCACCCTTCCTTCACATGACAGGCTAAAGGCGATGAATCCATCACCTTTCCGTATCAAGTGAGGCTAGGCGAACGGTTGCTCATGACAAGTGAAATACCCACAGTCATACGGCATAGATCCTGAAAGAAGTCACGTCTCTGTAATCCATGTCCCACACACTGAATAAATGCTACAATGTTCCCTTCCGTATCGTCATCATTATATCCAAGTTATTGGTTTATTCTCCTCAGATATCATCCTGATTTAGTTTGTGTACACTGAACTAAAACACGTCCATCTACCACACTGCCCAGTTACCAACTGTCTTTACCAGTATGAATGAGTCAGTTCCCTCTCAAACTCAGACGTTGAAATACCCGCGAAACAAAGGGGAAGGCCACTTTAATAATAGACCTGACCGTTGAGACAAAGGTATTTAGGTCAGTGTACTCTGTCGGGGTGTTCTTGTTATCATTAGGATATGGCAGTGCACTCAAAGTTCACGGGACTTGGCATACCATTTTAACTCATTCATTGATACTCTGCCTAAACTTTAAAGGAACGGTGTCATTGTGATTTCTGATAGTGGTCTGCACCTGCCCTTAATTTTAATTATCTTGAAGAGTAGCCTACCCAAAGGCCTACCAATTGGCCTCACAATCTTAGTTTTCTATCAATGNTGTTAAATGACAACGGTAGCCATTTTAGCTTAACTGACACGGTAACCCATAACTGACATTCGGTAGCCAGTTAACTGACATGGTTACCTGTTAACTGACATCGGTAACCACTTAACTGATTTGGTAACCACTTGTCACTACTAACTGACACGGGTAGCCAGTTAACTGACATCTCGGTAACCATCCTCAGTACTTGAAAGTTTCAAATGCGCATACCCGTGCTGGCGCCACCTTGATGTGATTCCAGTATCATTCACAGTGGCGCCAGTACACTTCACAGACCGATTATGAAGTGAGCGCTGAAGTGACGGCTGCCCTTCTGCTCAGCTCTGATTAAACTATGTTTTTTAGTGACTTTTTCACTCAGCCTGGCAGGAATAAGTAAGCGGATATGATTTTTGAACTTTCTTGGTACATGCTGATAGCTGCTGTGAGTGGATTATTTCTATCCGAAAGCTGTTCTCGAACATTTGCTTTTTGTCATAACTTTGATTTTTGTCTGGTGGTCTTCCATATTGGTAGAGGCACACAGGCAAGTACAAGTATGTGTGTTTTACACTACACAAGGGAACAACTCATGCAGTTAAGGGCCAGCAGATTAGAAGGATCATTCAGGCTTGAAAAATCAGGACTGCCCTTTGAAGTCCCCAGAGCTGATCGCTCGCCCAATCTACCAAAACCTGCACATAATAGAGGATCTGTGTCAGGAAGACGGAAACGAAACCCACTCAGTTTTACGTATATTTCGGATAACTTGTCTGACATTCCAGTGATTAATTCTAAAGTGCTTTCTGACACTCATAAAAAGGTCTATGCGGCCTCACCAATTCGTGGCGTTGATGTCAGGAACTTGACAGTCATCTCACCAATTGATACTGTTATTTCGTCAAGGTCACAGACGACTGCCCCATCGAATCGTAACTCGATTAATCCAGAGAATCTTCTCCGTATAGGAAGGACATCGACCTACTTTCTACTTCGTAACGTTTCCATTACTCTGTGGAATGCTCGGTCCGTTTGCAACAAATTGCCTGCCATCGCCTCGTCGATCTTCAGCCAAAAAACGGATATATTCGTCATCACAGAGACGTGGCTCCATGACAATGCTAAGCAGGAGGTTGTGCTTGGTGAATTTCGTGGCCTTCTGTCCAACTATGATTTCCACAGTAATCCACGTAAAAACCGTCGTGGTGGTGGGGTGGGTGTCATAGTACGTGAGGACCTGCCCGTCCATTCCAAACGAAGTGGAAATTTCTCATCTTTTGAATACATGGACCTAAACGTGGCCATCAAGTCCGACGTAATTCATCTTGTCAGCATATACAGACCACCTCCATTTATCACAGGTATACGAAACATTTAATTTCTTCCCTCCGGCAAAGTACATCCGCCCTCACAAAATCAAAACTCAGCATTTAATTATGTTTTGTCGAATATTTGCAGTTTACCGTGGATTTAATTTTGTTAATAAATTTCACGTAAAATTTTCAGTAAACCCCTGGAAAACTTTAAATTGAGAATTTAATTGTGTTTTGTATTTCGAATATCTGCAGTTTACTGTTAATTTAATTTCTCTCTTAAATTCCACATAAAATTCCCAGTAAACTATTTGGAAACTTGCAACTTCAAATCCGATGACGTTTACAAACTACTTAAACCTGAATTTTCATGCAGTGTATGGTGCACCTTGAATTTGAAACTTTTGAAACGAAAGATAAATTTCAAAGTTTAATATACACCGTAACTCTATCGTTCTAACGTCACACGCTAAAAGACGCTCTTGCAGTAGGCGATATTTGTGGTATCAAACATTTACTGAAATACATTACGTCATGGAAATGAAGTCCACTTTCGTACATGTATTTCGTACTTCGTTTTTTGTCAGATTTGCGCAACCTCCCTATTATGTTACGAAAGCTTCGTGAATGAGGTGCGTGGGACATTATTCACAAAGCACCTGTAACTTAGGGCACCTTTTGTCAGGCTGATAGTGAACATTTCCTTGAATAGACAGCAGTTTACACAATCCGTGAGTTACGAGAGCTTTGTGAATAGGTCCCAGCAGGTGCGGGAAGCGAAATGCAAATTGTTCGGCAGTCAGGCCTGGCATTGGGGCTCATCAAGGCTCCAGGCCAGCAGTAGGCTACTGGTCATCATCCAGGGCCGGATCCAGGGGGGGGCGTGGGGGGCGTACGCCCCCCCCCCCTATTTTTGGCAGAGTAGTGATTTTTTTTAGCAAGAAAAATTTAATCACATAAAAATTCGAGTATTTTGCTCTCAGATGCCAGGAAAATGCATATAAAAGCACTTAAAATTGTCAAATTTTTCTGGGGGAGGCCCCCCAGACCCCCCGTTTCGGCTTCATTCTTTTGCTGCCTCACCACCTCGGGCGGCGGCGGCGAGCTACGCCCCCTCTTTCTGTCAATCCTGGATCCGGCCCTGATCATCGGCAGCTTGTCGCAGCGGTTTTCATTAACTGGAATTAAGTCTTCGTTGGGAATTGAAAACTCGACGAGACCTTGTCAGAAGGTAAATAAATTTGGTGTCAAAGTCGACAAGTTTTCAGTCCATGATATTCACACTTAAGGTTCGGGATCATTGCTTTCGCTGTTTATTAAATGACACTTACCCAAAAGAATTCTGGTTTTGTAAGGCCCCATTGAAATTTCTGACCCAATTTGATGTAAGAATGGCCATTTTACGGTTTGGTACACCCGTACTGCAGGGTATGGCCTACATGTCTTGGGGACACAATAGCCCTTTAGACCTAACATGGAACACTATGCTCAGGATAGACCTACCAGTGCCAGTTGTTACGTTTTGCCAAATCAGAAGACAAATTAAATTTTGGGGTTTGGCTGCTTTCTTTGCGGATGCCACGACGTCATCCGGTGGCTCACCAAACGACATTTTCGATCAATGAGTTCACATTTACACCAATGAGCTCACATTTAGACCTGTTCGTTCACACCAAAGTTGTCTGCTAAAATCGTTTCCCTACCTGTTGCTGTTCATTGATCCTTTCCTTCAAACGACTAAGGTATTGCTGTATCTTGTTGCCAAGACAACCTGCTGATGCCGAGAAATTTGACAGCTGACGTGAAACTGCATCCATGACGAACTTGGATCACGCACCCGAAAATGTTGATTCAACTTCGGAGGGATCTCCTCCGAGGCTCTAACAATCTTCCAAATGACAACACCGAAAGTTCTGTTTTGCAATACTTCCGTCGTGACGTCCGAAGGCCCAACAGTTACGTCAGTGACTCCAACTAAAGATGTCCCGCAAAACCTAGAATAAGTGTATCATCTTGCTGGTCAGTATAATGTGGTGCATCTTCTCCTTCTGAGGAAATGAGCCCGAAACACGGTGGATTATCCGTTGGCGTTGTCGAACGTAGGCCTACAACTAAACTTTACATGGAATGCACTGTGGCATTTTTCTGAAGGATCAATAACATTACTGTATGACCCGCCAGTGAACTCTGTATTAATAGGGCCAAAGCACATGGAATGACCAACAAAACATTCAATAGTGCTTTGTTGGGAAACAGCAGGTTGTGCCAACTGGCCTATATTGCGAATAAGCCAACGTATTCAGTTTCGCGTAGTGAGATACAATACTATGTAATACAATAGATGAGAGGATGGTTCAATACCTCGTCTCTACTGACGTAGGCATCACCAACCCGGAAGATGAGCAGCGCGAAATTCAGTCGTCGCTGGCTGCGCGCGTCTGCGGTCGTCGATGAGTTTTCGCAAAGCCACAGAAACGCCATCCTGAGAATATCGGGGGTTCTTGCTGCTCGCTCCCTTCGTCACCGCAGACAAAAGTTTGTGTGCGGTGACGAAGGGAACGAGCACTAAGAACCCCTGATGTTCTCAGGATGCAGAAACGCCAACGTAAACGTCCAATCATTCTGTTCCGTGCTCACGGCGACATCGGGAGCGCCGCCCTGAGGAACAGGTGATAAGTCAGGGATCCTATGGTGTGGAGAGAAGGGGGAGAGTGAAAAAGAGATTCGCCAGATGTCAACTTATAGGTTCCATATGGTCCAAACATACTAGTATTCACAACAACGACGGCGTTTTGGGAAAATGCGTGTAATATCTGCAGTTGTTCCCTCACAATCTACGGCAAAACAAGCCATGAACATGATGAGCTAACTCCAATAACGATAAAATATTACATACAAAGGTCGGAAATACCAAGATGTCCCACTTTCTTCATCTTCTCACTGAAGTTTCTCAACATGTTAATGACAACTAACAACGTCAACAGAACCAAATCAGGGCACCAATTATAGAGCAGGCAGCATGGAACCCTTCATATAGTATTGGTTAACACAAGGCACAAGCTGCACAGAGGTGTGTCTGCCAAAACTGTCAGAGGAAATGCCTTCAATTTGTTTCATTTGTAGTTGTTTGTGACTTGGCATCTTTTTCATTCTTTATGTCCTTCCTGTCAGAAATGATATATCCATACATAAATGTTGTCCATAGAGACAGAACTGCAACAAAACTCAGAACAAATCTCAATCCTTTAAACCACAAAGGATAACCGTACATTGTAGTGTCAAAATATGCAGCAATTCCTAGACCTCCCATCAGGGTGAATATTGCAAGTGGTTCTGGAAGCAGAAGTCCAATCCAGGCAACTAAAGATGGCGTCACACTGTAGCCAAGGTTGGTCCAATCAGGTCTCACAACACTGTCTTCAGGAAGTGTCATCCCCCACCTCACACCACCAAGAAATGAAAGAATGGTAGCACCATATGCTATCTGGGCATAGGCTATCATAGGTGAGAATGCTTGAGTGAGTATCATGTATACTGGTGCAGATATGAATGGTACAAGTCCTGATAATCCAAGGAGGAGGGCTGGTGCGGGAGAATGTTTCACTTCCTTCAGTTCTTTGATGAGGGTTAGAGCACGGCTTCTTGGGATTGAATCTTGCTGATAAGATGGTGAAGTACTGAAATGCCTACTGGCATGATCATTGATACAATTGTTATTGACTGACAAGCATGACAAGCCAACAGCTGACAAATTGTTCTTGTTTGAAAACAATGATATGCCTCTCAAAATTGAATGAGGATGAGCTGGTTGCTCATTCAAAATCACGCCATGCACAGAAGATGACACGCTGTGTTGGTTTTCCTTCCTGGTAAGTGTCCTCACAAGGTGTTTGTCACACAACAGGTAATTCTTCCTCAACCTGAATGCTGTCCACACCAGTCGACCTTCTTGCCTCCAACAATGAAACATTCTGTCTTTTGAAGCTGGCTCTTTAACTGTGTAGCCTACCGCTATATCTGAAATTGGAATACATGATTTACTGGTATGCCGGATAGATAGATGGAAGGTGTGGTCGCTGAGCAGCTAGCTAAGAGCAAGACCTATTATACTATAGGCCTAAACGATCATGATGCAGTGGACAAAACTTCACAAGCATGTGTCTTGGTCTCCACTGAATTACGAATGCACTTTCCAATAAACTCACGCCACCTTGTGGCTCCGCTCTGCATTGCAAAATCATGTCCTCGACCTTTTTTGCGGAAATAACCGCCCATAAGCAGTTTAATGTTAGGCCTTCAACTACCGTTTACTTCAAGTTCCTGTGTGAGGCATGAGCTTTTTTGGCCAGACTCCCAAGGCCTAATACGTTTTCATCATCAAGTAATCAATCGTGACTTTTTAGGGCTTCTGCAAGCAAACGGAAAGGGTTAAAACATAGTAAAAGATCAGCCTACACCGTTCAGAACCAGTCACACTGAATTCTGAGACTTGCCAATAGGTGGCGGGAAGTCGAGCCGGGTGACGCCCAGCGCCATTTGTATTCTTATTGGTCAGGATGCAGCGCCGTCATTTTTATTATCACCGGTCGACTTTAGATTCCCGCTTTTGACACGCCATTTTCGGCGGCAGAAGCATGCAGACAACAGAGCCTTACCATATTTTTGAACTGTTTGATTTGCGTACGCTTGGAATTTCTAAAAGGAAACTTGTAAAGATAGAAAGACCCTTTCAGTCATGACCTGTCTCTCTATATCTGCGTACATCAGGTCTGCAGGTAGCCTAATCTCGCGTGACACGTGAGACTTACGATTCTGGGATGCAGGTTATCAAAACTTCAGCCATTTTGCATGTTTTGTGTGTTTTCGTGGTAATTTTGCAGTCAAATATTAGGCTCGAGGAAGCCTTGGCAGCCTGCCAAATACCTTACCGAACGCTCTCCCGCTTCCCCGAGCCTCCCCGAGGAAGCTTTCCGAACACGCTAAAAGACCCTTTCAGTCCAATCTGAACGTCAGAGAACGATTCGTGCCAACATCGTAACTCTGACGTATATCGGACAGCGCCATATTGCTCCGTGAACTACTTTGATGAAGATCGGTTCGACAAGACTGTTCAAACTATCTATTTGAATGATTTAAGTCACCAATTAGGCATTGTGAATGTTGCTACATATAGAAAAATGAGTTGAAGCATGTTACCTTACCTGATGAAGCGTTAGTCACGCTATAACAGCACGTTGAACTTCTCAAGTGGTGAAGCTATGGCGGCCATTGTTGTTTCGTGATCGAGGTGGGGAGGGAGAAACAGTCACCTAATGCATACGAATTTTTCAATAAAAATCGTTGCAAAATGCACAGTTTAACCACTCAAACGTTTTTTATATAAATATTTATTACGAAATAACTCATTTTGTGCAAACACAACATCAGTTAAATAAAAAATTATAAGGGAACTATTTTTAGTCTGCGCAATGCTACAACCGCATCACTTCTGACCTGATCACCGACCATATGGTGGTCGAACTTAATCCGCTATATACGGACGAGGTGCTTATAATGGCTGCCCGAAGGTTGCCGAAAGCTTCCGAGTCGAAGACGATTGCCTTTCAGTCATGACCTGTCTCTCTATCTGCGTACATCACCTTGCGTACATCAGGTCTGCAGGTAGTCTAATCTCGCGTGACACGTAATTGCGTGAGACTTACGATTCTGGGATGCAGGTTATCAAAACTTCAGCCATTTTGCATGTTTTGTGTGTTTTCGTGGTCATTTTGGAGTCAAATATTCGTCTGAAAAAAACGTGATTTCGCTCAATGTCATGGAATTGACAAACTTAAATCTGAGTTAAAGGAAAGAAACTCTGTGAAATAATTGTTGGTATGTGTTCTAAAGTGCTTGTTTAGCCTCTGTGCGCTTGCTCGAAAAGCGAAAAAGTCGGGACACGCAAACGCCAGAACGCCGACGTGACGGCTGTGCACATCATCATGCACTGCAGTGCCCGTGCACTGGAATCTTCTTGGTCATGTTGGTGGGCCTCCTCTCACCAGCTCACCCCTCNTCACGTCCGCTGACTCCCCAAATCATCATGATCATGCCAATGCCATCATCATGCCATGATGATGGCATTGGCATGATCATGATGATTTGGGGAGTCAGCGGACGTGAATTCATGCAACAAAATATCATGGCCATGGCCGCCGCCGGTCGGTCCCTTCTGCTTCTGGGTTCTGCCCCCTTTACTGGTAGGCCTTAGCGGAGGGACGGAGCCAAGCCTATCAAGCTATGTGAACCCAGCACCCATAAATCATGTAAATTATAACGGAATTAGCGGGCGCTAAAATAATGATAGATATCTTCGTTGGTTGGCCCTGTTCCAAATGCATTCAAACTCTCAGAAGATACCTAAATTGAACTTGGACCCAAACGCATGGGAGTCCTGCAGCAGTGGCTTAATGGCCGCACCCCTACCATATCAGTCGATTCATTTTTTGCAGGTAGGCCTAGGTCGAGGGTAGGCTAGGTCTAGGACTGTCGAGTGTCGGGAGGCAGGCCTAGGCCTAGTAGTAGGCCTACACTTACGGTACTACTAATAGGCTTAGGTGGGGCCTACAGTATGTACAGTGCACAGTACGCAGGCACTAGGCAGCATCGCATTCATTTTCATGAAGTCAGGAGTGTAGGCCAATGGACAAGGTACTCAACTGCTGCTGTCACTACATGTAGGCCCTTGGCTAGGCCAGGCCTAATAAAGTGTCAAAATGTCAGTGTTGATCAACTTCTGATATTAAATCAAAGTGGCGACCAAAACCTCCTAAAGTCTTGCTTATGCTTAACTCTGTATCTTCTCTTTTGCAGATATTTTGAGATGTAGGAGTGTCAAGATTTCTTTAATTTGTGTTGTTTTGGATTGGCTGATACTGACCTTGAGGAGATTCAGATAGTGATGCTAAAAGAGTGGAAACAGTCATGTGAATGGATATTTCTTGCTGAAAGAAGTTACATAGCCCATTAAGTCCATGAAGAAGTCCTTTTGAAAAACACCACTCATTTCTGTGTTGGTGTTGGTCACAAACTCACTATGTTCAGATAACCCAGGTCTTACCGAACTTTTTATTTGCTCACCTGTTCCTTTCACACACTTGGATTTTGGCTGTGTTTTCTGCATGGACAGAAAATGAAAACAGATTTCAAAATCCCTATAATAATATCAGGAGGTTCTTCCTAGCATTAGGGGATTCTTGACATTCATATTCTTGGAATGCTGTCACAGAATTTCCACCCTATGTAGCGATACGCAATCAAGGCTGTCACTAGCAGCCTGTTGGAAACTATTGTACATAGTCTATACACCGGTCTCAGGGATAGTTGATGTAGTACGTGGAAATTATATGGTAAGTGTCTGTGTTTGATGAAATAAAACAAGCCATTTCATGGTCCTATGTGCTCGACCTGGACAGAGTATATTCTCCTGGATTTCTGCGTTCAGTGGATGTCAATGTAACTCTGAATGAGGTCAGGATTTTTCACTGCCTGTGCCTTTACATGTAATTATCGTGATAACTAACCTAAGGGACTCGGAAAAGGCATGGCACTGGGATTTTCAGTTCTGCAATGAGTTCAGAGGAGTTGAACACTGCCATGATTCTATGGGCCTTAGGTCATATTGATGCTGGCAGGAGAACCTTATGACAAGCAAGATATTTGGTAAAGTACAGATTCATATTGAAGAGATGAAAGAGACAAGGTGGAATACGGTGAATTGCACCATAAATGTGATTGTGTAGTTCATTTATCAAGGTGGAGATAAGACTACATGAACTCAGTTAGATGACAAAAAGTGGCAGCAAATTATCGGATGTGCTTTTTCTCTTCGGCAATTGGTGAACAATTTTAAGTGCTGTTAGACGAAAATTGCTGTTTGTGGATTCCAAATTCATTTGTTCTTGGTGAGTACCTTCAGTGAGTGTAATAGTATAGGGTTCTTAAATTGAAGGCTTGACATTCATATGGGGGCTCACAAATGTAACTCTCCAACAGGTCATCGAAGTCTGCCTGTCAAATGCCAGCCGATTTCATTCTCTTTCTTGAGCTTCACTGTCTGTCCTGTCCCACATGGGGAGGAGCGGTCATGTCGCGGGATTGTTGTGTCATTCATTCCTGCATGCATGCTCTCATCTCTAACCAATGTATTTTGTTTGTCTTCAGGGTCTCACTATGCTCTAGTGCCCCCTATGGCTTCCAGCAAGGCTCCAAATAATGACTTTGCTCCAGCTTGGCTGAAAATACCACAACCAAATGACAATGTGAGTATCAT
>NMRB01001769.1:61100-86655 GCA_002633025.1 Notospermus geniculatus | reverse complement strand
ATGAGCTGACGAGTCACTGATTTGTACTTAGAGCTTGAAGCTCCAGAGTGACATTAAGTTTGTGGCTGTTTTCGCTAGTTTGTACCATTCTTTTCACAGATGAATGGGAGTGGTGGTGGTTACTACGACTATCAGTACGACTGCCCCAGCGACTACTATGGTTCATACATTGGAAGGCAAGAAACAGAGGTGAATGGAAAACTGCGTGATTCACGTAAAGAACGGAGACAGTCGGGTGACAAATCAAAACCACAGTTGGATGATGACTTCCCTTCCTTGAATGGTGATACTGTTGATGGGGAGAAGTCAGGGTTGCAAGACAAAGTCTCTGCAAACAGTGCATGGGGTAAGCAGGTTCACTCATTTGCAGGCTGAAGCTTTTCTGAGCAACTTGTCTACTCAACTTTGTCCCACAGCTTCCTTTTTGAAGCCAAACCGACAGATATACACAACAGGGTAATGACTTTTCATGAGATACCATCATCATGGACAGAATTTACGCCATTGTCTTCAACGTGAGTTCCTTAATGTTGCAGAAAATCCACCCCGAGTCCAGGAAAACTCCAAACCCAGTAGCAGACAGAGCTCTCCAGGTAAGTTTTTGCCACCTTTTGATACAGAACTCGTTCAGCTTTACGTCAAAGTAAAGAGATCATCATTGTTCTTAGACTGGATGCATGCAGCACATGTCTGGAATGTTTTCTTCTTTCCTCTAGATGCATACCTGAGAAGGGAGGAGAACAACTCCAAGAATGGAGGCTCCATGTATAAAGCTGTTGTTACTAAGGTAAGTCAGGTCTCCAGTCTAGAAGCTGAGTGCTTGGTTCTGTTGTCTCATCATAGAATCTTCAGTAACCTTCTGACCTGTAAAGGACCGAAAGGTTACAGCAAATTGAACCGCACATACCCCACTGGTAGAAATGGAATACGGTCAAGAATCCAGCCAGCCATCTGTTCTGAATGTACAGAATCCAGTATTTTACATGGCTTTTAGATTGGCTCTCTAATTGTTTACCATACATGTATTTCCTTCTTCAGTCTACACTCACGAAGAAAATTCAGAACCGAGATCCTCCCAAAATGAATGGACAAGTAGGTTTCATGTTTAGTAGTACTTGTGTTGAATTCAGGCTAGAGTTGATTCCAGCAGTTGCATGATGTCGCTAATGTATTCTTGACTATATGACCACATCAGAAGACTTACTGGGCCGTATTCAAAAAGGGTGTTAAAGACTTAGATGCTTGTAACTTCGTCAAATGCACGGTGGAAGTCTGTGCATTTAGTGAAGTTACACCCATCTTAGTCTTAATCGTGCGATGATCACCCTTTTTGAATACGGCCCACTGTTATCAACAGATTAACACATTAGAAAGAAGTGTTACAAGGAGAAACAAAGTCTTATCTCACTATACTGTCTGTTATTCTTTCAGGCGAAGCGGGAGAAGAAGGCAGATACGTATCACCGAAGGGGTAGCCCTGACATCAACAGCAATGACAAACCTCTCCATGAAAGCCATAATGGTGATGGGAAAGAGGATCTCAGTTCCTCCATTGAACAACTGAAGATCAGCCCACCGGGAAAAGATCTCCTTTCAAGTTCTTTGGAGGCTGAGCAGAGGTGAATATTCTGCTTTCTAATGGGCTTAACATCTTACTTGAGATTTTTATTTGCCTCCAACAAGAGTCTCCCTGAAGGATGTTGCTGGGCTGTCAGAGTGGCGCAGTGCAAACAGCGGCACCTGTCACCTCTGAGGTTCTGGGTTCGATCCCGATTGGACCTCTCCTCGTGTGATGGGGTGACTCTCTTTGACAGTGCAGTTCGGGCACTCTGGTTTCCTCCTGTCATACATTCACCCAATGTTGTCTGTGGAGCTAATGATGCTGTATTTGATGGTCAGCTCTAGATTTAAAAGGATGATTTGTATGTTTCAGACTTCTGCGTGAGATGGGTTGGAAGGATGAAGATGATGAGGAGTATGTAATAACAGAGGACGATATGAAGGAGTTCAAGAATTTATCAGAACAGGTGAGTAAATGTAACTGATTCCAAGCAGCAGAAAACTTTGTCAGAAAATGCCACACTAAATGCATATCATTCACATGCCAGTTGACATGGAGGAATTTCTTGGCCTTCTTTCCAGTTGCCTGCCTCGTGACATAAGCTGCAAGTCAAATGATTCATTCTTGCACCATTTGTGTTTTTGTTCCCATCTTTGACCCCATCTTAAGTAATGAGTTCTAGCCTAATGAATTCTGGATATTGATATGAATTGTCATGCTTTGTTCATTTTCCTTTCAGATGAAACAGAAAAACGGTGCGGTGAAACCATCTCTGCCGAAATCCTGGAGTCCCAAGCATTTAAACAGTTACGATATTCTCAACGCAGAAGCTGAACTCAACGATACATTGTCTAGTGATTCGGATTCAGACATAGACTGACGTGTTTTCTTTGTGACATATGCAACGACAACCATAGTGTATTGTAGTTGAAGCAATAGTACATTGGTGGATCATTGGACTCATTTATTGCTTCATTTATTGCAGCGATGTGGGAAAATCCCGAACATTTATGACCATCGGTGAAGATGGAGTCATCTCTCCATTGCTGGGAGATATGTGATTTTTTTGTGATTATGTTATTGAATCATGATGGCTCTTGCTGAGTAAGCTTGTAGTTTAATTCAATGATAGTTGATGTGGCTGTTGATGTTCGCCCAGTCCCGCTGGTCAGGTGTCAGTGATAGTCAGACCCCCATACCTGTTGCTTGGCTGACCGCTAATTGTTTTCAACACATAGCCTACAGAAAAAGCATCTTTAATGCCCTCAACGGACTCGATAGATTCCAACAAGTAGATGAGCGATCTTCAGATTTGTAACAACATTGGTACTATTATATGTTGAATTCCATGACCAAGGCCAGGGTGGCAGGGTTCACATCTACGGCTGCATAACGGCACAAATTAAAAGTTGATATTTGTGTTTCAGTGTACTTGTAGTATAAAGCTTATGCTTACCCACTAATTTTGTGCTGGCTTTCCAAAGTAATTATGGCATGCCATAGAAGAGGACATGGTTTGTAAATAGAAATTAAGAATTGACATGACATGGCTTTTCCTAGTACTACTGAGTCTCTAACTGAGCCAGAAACTTCAGGCAGGTACAGATTTGGATTTGTGTTGTGGAATTGGATACAACAGTGTAACGGTAGTTCAGTTGTTTATTCCTTGAAGAATTGGGCTCACTTCATTATGGAAACCGTTCGCTGTCTTTCCGCAGCCAATCAGACAAACACATCTGTCACTGCAGCAAGGATGACTTGGTGCATTGTGAAAATGGAGACAGAAAATTGAGTGCTATATCCGAGTGCTACCAAATATCCAAGTTAGTCTGCGGTTTGCTAGGACAGTGAAAACTTGATTTATTGTGGTGCCTAGGTGTGACTAGGATTGTATACCTGCATGACTCGGGAGTCTTATACCAACGGGTTTATGGGAAATCCAATCCCATCAATCCATATTTTTGGTGAGATTAGGTTGTTTTTTCTGGGTCTTTGACACGAGAATACAGGTAACCTGGAAGATGCGTCGATTGCACAATTCCGCCAATGCGCAAGCCAAATTTCTTGTGGCCAAAATAACCAACGTTTCATTGTCAAAATCCATGCTGTTGAAGAGATTTGTAGGAATATTCTTGTGCTGATTTGTACGTGGATTGTGCCAAGCCTGTTACGGTCAGTGTTTCAGTGAGAATAACTGATGTTAGCTCCTGGGGATTATGTAGTTTTATTTTGTGACAGGCCAGAATTATGTACATATCATTACAATGAAGGTGGTTGTTTCTCAAGGCCTGGCTTGTGTGGGCCGTATGTTTATGTGATAGGTGGAGTTACTATCTGCTTGTGGTCTGTTTCAGGCTGGCCGTGGTTTACCCAGTAGTTTTGAATATTTGAAGCTGCATTTCAGTCAAAATTCATGATTCAGATATTTGGATCTTGAACATTTACCAGTGTACCGGTATTGATTTCTCAATTTATTTGAAATAAATGATGATTTGTTGTCCATGAGGACCA
The DNA here is from genome assembly GCA_002633025.1 of Notospermus geniculatus. Taxonomy (NCBI): domain Eukaryota; kingdom Metazoa; phylum Nemertea; class Pilidiophora; order Heteronemertea; family Lineidae; genus Notospermus; species Notospermus geniculatus. The sequence continues at coordinate 82,583 of NMRB01001769.1, read as the reverse complement.
CAACAATATTTTCAGGTCGAATGTGTCTGAAAACAAGTTTATATTGCAGAGGAACACCAGCAGTTTGATTGAGAATCCATTCGTGAGCGATACGTGTATCGTGTGTCAATTTCATTGTGGTGATTTTTTCCTGTAAGCCTTTGCTTAAATTAGATTTATGCATTACATGTAGATTTTGTCTGCGTTTGCAACAATGCAGTGTCCTAGGTGGTAACTTAGGCCAAGTTTTCATCACTAGCACATACTTGTACATTGTATGCTACATGTTCATGTATGGTTCTGCTTTGGCTTCTGTTTCTTAAATTTTCTACTTGTAATATTTGAATTTTCTTCTTGGAAGTCATGGAAAAGAATTACATTGAGTTGTTTGTTGAGATCTATTGGTACCGTAATCAAAACGTGTGGTGGACCCACATGCCACTAGAATATGTACGAGGTTTTAAAGAAAAACCAAGTTTTGGGAAAATGTATAACATTTGCCAGTCTAAAATTTGAGAAAATAAAATAAAAATATATTTACTGCATAGATATGATTTGTCTCGACTTTGTTCCATGTTAACTTGACCCCAAATTAATGATCATTGCAGATCGTGTCATCAGCTTAGCACAGGTAGATCGATTGAACTATTATAGGTGCAGAACACTTACCAGATATTGTCTGTCAGTCTTAAACCTATGTTGAAGGAGGTCATTAGAATCTTGCCTAATTTTGGACGTACCATTGCAACATGAGCCACATAAACCCCTCAGATCTCTGAGAGACAGATTGCCACATTTCGGATGGTGCCTTGGGAATGGTACTGAAGTCCTTTAGTATGACTGGCCTGCCAACTCCAATGAAGCCATATCACAATTATCCCAAGTTAAACATATCTCACAAGTTCAAGTAGGACGTTATATTGGTCAGGTCAGATTACTTCGCAATATCAATGCAAGCAATCTGCTACCACTAATGACAGTAGGTGGTACCACCTGCAACTGTCGGGGAGGGGATCTTTTAAACTGCTTATAAGATACTGGTATTGAATTGAGGGCTGAGCACCAGAATTACAACTAAACTTGCTGTTGAAGTCCCCTCTCTATCACATACTGTAGTCATGATGTACTGTTGTACTTTTCAGATCCACCGATGAAGAGAGTGTAGGGAATTCAAAGAGACATGTGGCCTCGCCTGCACAGTGTCAACACCAACATTTTCAAGCAAATACCAAGGCATGTGACTGTGACATACAGATCTAACAATGTGCGATGTCAATCGAACTCGCGAGTCGGCAAGAAATTCTATGAGAAACGAAGGAACATTCTTGCATATGGAAGTGCAGCACTGCTTGGGATCTTTAGTGTTTGGTGGGTGAAGAGGGATGTGGGTGCAAAATCAAAGGACAAGAAAGCACTGACTATAATCGATAAGGACTTTGGAAAGTTTGTGAAATTCAAAGGATATGTATTGCCAGATCAAATCTTCAAGCTGGTGCCTCAGATACAAGACCTTAAGATTCGACCCGATGATGTCTTTGTCATCAGTTTTCCAAAGTCAGGTTAGTGTCTGCTAACTTTCAATGAATAATTACATGTCGCAGACAAGTGTCCCTGGAATCTCAATTCTTCAGACGTTTGCTATGCTTGTGGTCCTCTCATTTGTACAACCTCCTGCCTTCCAGGTACAACTTGGGTTCAGGAAATTGTCTACCTGCTGATGACTGATGGAGACTTTGCATCTGCCGAAAGGAAGAAAATTGAAGATCGTTTTCCTTTCCTCGAGTTCCCGTGTCCAGGACTCGATATCGTGAACGCCATGGAGTCACCAAGATTGATCAAGACTCACCTCCCCCGACGTCTTCTGCCAAAGGAAGTTGAAGAAAAACAACCAAAAGTAAGCCTTGCCACAGGAGTTTTCTCAGAGAAATTGGTTTGCTAATGCTTTGGGCAACGGTCGTTCGTGTCTTAGCATATATCATAAGGACTGAGGAAATCAACGATGAACTACCCATTGACATGATTGAGAACCAACTCGCCCGAGAAGGCTGAAGAAACATGCCTACACTGTTTCTTTGTCGGCTAAGCGAACCGCCTTGCTTCAACTGTCCAAATTGTAATTCTGATTTCAGATCATCTACATAGCAAGAAACCCTAGAGATGTGACTGTATCTTATTTCCATTTCTGCAAGACTATCACCTTCCTCAGTTTCCAGGGTGATTTTACGCAATTCTTCGACAAATTTTTGAAGAATGAAGGTATGAGAGATACAGGCGCTATTCAGTTTGTTGAAGCATTAGTTCTACTAGAAGCTGATCACCATCACTGTCCGTATCAGCATTTTTTCAACCTGGCTAAAAAGCTCGTCCTCATTACATGTATGTGACATGGGTGGAGTCATTGCTATGCCAATTTCATATACCGGTAATAAGCAAGAGCAAGTCTTCTACAGCTTTGCATGTTGATACTTCATATGATATGTACATGTATATGCAGATCTCCCTTCACTTATTTTCTGTTACTATTTCAGTGCCATATGCTCCTTGGTGTGACCATGTCAAAGAATTCTATGACTATAAGGAGAAGGGACATGTCCTCTTCATTACATACGAAGAATTACATAAAGTATGTGACTCAGTTACTTGGATTCTAATCCAGTCTTTTATCAGCATATACATGTATTATATCTACTCCAAATGTAGACCTAATTTAATGCTAATTATTTTCACAGGATATAATTGGTTCAATAAGAAAGATTGCCAAGTTCCTTCAGAGAGAAATCTCTAATGAAAACCTGTCGAGGATAGCAGTATTCTGTAGTTTCAAGAACATGAAAGACAACAAGATGTCAAATTATTCATGGCTTGAGGAGATGGGACTTAAAGGAAATGGCGAGGCGTTCATGAGGAAAGGTAAATCACATCTTGTTCCACGGTCATCTGTCAATAACAAAATTTATCGTGCTGAGTGTTTAAAGTACCGGTACAGTAGAACTTGCATATAACGGCCTCACATAAACTGGACACTCGCCTATAACGTAGCGATTCTTGAAGTCCCAGTCCCGTCTAGCAATATAGGCCATATATAATAGTAACGGACTTCGCATATAACACGGAAATTGCTGGTCCCAATCAGTACGTTGTTTGCGAGTTCTACTGTATTGGAATTTAGGACACTTGCCTGCTGGCCATGCTGATGACATCAATGTACTAAATTTCCATTTTCTCTTCAGGAAAGGTTGGCGACTGGAAGAATTACTATTCATCAGAGATGTGCAGTAGGATGGATGAAATGACCGAGAGCAAGCTGGGTAGAGAAGGATTGACATTTGTCTATGATGACTCGAACTGAACTTGGCTCTGTTTTGTTTGCGACATGAAATGGATGGACTGCTGATTGAAAATGTGTTTGTCTATATTCTTTCTGTCACCCCCTATTGATGCATGTACATCAGTGTAGTTAAGAGGAATTAAAGTAGATGAACAATACATCAAAATTTGTTCTCAGTTCATGTTTGTTACATGTAATTCATCCAGAGAGACAAGTCAGAGATTGACATGATCACTTCACACTTCACTGTTTATTGTTTGTAAATTCTTAATTACCCTTGGTTGAATTTTGTTTTGTTGACCATGCTGACTGACGCCAACCAAACTTAGAACCCAAGCTTAGAACACATGTCAATACTACAGGTAATTTAGTAGGGCAATTTGAGACACCAAACTTAGAACCCAAGCTTAGAACACATGTCAATACAACAGGTAATTTAGTAGGGCAATTTGAGACAACAAAGAGATCAGGCTTTATTTTTACCAGCCAAGAAGTGCACACTCACAGTGACAGTGACAGTCAATATATCACACGTTTATGCAAACAAGAGAATGAAGTACCAGGGGGTAATGCTACCCTCGGTATAAAGTCTAAACGATTCTTCTGACAACTTCAGTCCATGAAACTTTACGTTGCTGATGTTGAACCACTGGAGTTGAGAGTCAACAAAGTACGATTATTTTAATACCACAGGTTCTCTCAGGTAAGTCACTTGAAGCCCAGCAGAGTTTGTTGGCCTTGTTCTTGTACATGATCCCAAAATCCGCACCCAGAATTTTCCACGTTGAACGTGCAACAGGTTGCTTATGAACGAGTTCATATCTTGTTCCCTTCCATTCCCGATATGTTGTCTGCCTTTCGTTTCTGCTCGATCTGTTGTTTGAATGTTTCTGCCAAGTCCTCCTGTTTGTCATGTGATAATGGACAGAAGAAATATTGTAGGTCAGCCGAGCAGGCTTGCCGAGTTCTCCACCATTCATGTCAAAGACCCGTTCAACAATAATATGAATCCCACACGAAAGCTGCCAACTGCTTTTCATAGCTTCCGATACACCATGCATAAGTCTGTTCCCTTTCGCTTTGTCGTTTTTCAACTCATATTTTCATATCAAAAAGTCACTGATAGCTGAACTGAATATTCATATTATTGTCCGTTCAAACTTTTAAATAGGGCCTAATCCTCAGGCCTTTCTGGTGGTGGACCACAGGGTTGTAGCATCTTCTCCATCAGGTTGAATTTTACCCTAGCTTTCGTTTCATTTTCAACAAGTGAAAAATAGTTGAGCATATCAAAGTGTCCAATGTATGAGCATGTGCTGTCTCTGTGCTGGTTTGTGCACCATTCCCACTTGTTCGTATCGGCGTGTCCAGTGCCAATATATTTTGACTGGAGATGTTCTAGTTGACTATGGATGTTGTATCTATCACCCATGGTAATTTCTCAATCTTGGGATGATTGCAGACCGTTTATTTTGAGGAATTATTGAGAGAATCGACAACAAAACGTAGGGCTCGTAGTTCTATATGCAACTACAAGGGGGCGCTGACTTTGAATATCTAATCTCTAAAGGTTTACAATATATTTCATTTATTTCCTGCCAAAGCCAACGAGTTTGATTATGTTTCAAACAGAGGATTATTATTTTAATATCCTAAAGATACCGATTAGCATAATGCGGTATATTATGGGGGTGATACTTAAAAAGCTATTTTGTTTCATTGGAACAGACTATGCAAATTTGTGTGTGATGTCATGAATCTGATGGAATCACTAATTTTCATGATTTCTCATTCTGATATGCAAATTTGTCTATCACGTCATGAATTTGGTAGAATTACAAATTTTCATGATTTCTCATTCTGATATGCAAATTTGTCTATGACGTCATAAATTTGGTAGAATCACTAATTTTCATGATTTCTCATTCTGATATGCAAATTAGATGAATCCAGCTGTTGATTCTTATACATGCGAAAATAGGCGATTCGTACTAAATTTATATACTTTAATTGACTTGCATAGAATCTATGTTTTTACTGAAAATTACTTTGTTGTAGTCTATGATTTTTCATTTACTAACTCTGATAAAATTCGCCCGATTTTGATCAGCGTGAACGTGACCTACCAATTTCACGGCAAATAGCGTCATCTGGGGGCAGTGTGTGGAACCAGTCCGGAAGCCACGCATTTTCAAATCAGCTATTTGTAACTTTCCCATATTTTGTCACGTTTTATCGCTGACACCGACCGTAACAACATTATCTGTCCAGCGATATTGGTACACTATATTTGAACTAACTTGACATCCAGATGATTCATCATCAGGGCTCTAGTTGATCATTTGTGTGTGAATTTTATTCGAAGCCCACTCTTCTAATAGCCTATGCTATGCATGATAGCACAGTGTCAGTGTGATGTACATGCACGCATGCATACACATTATACACTACAGGGTGGGCCCAAAAAAAGTGGCCGTCGATTGCTCTCCTCCTTCGATGCAGTAACTATAAGGCCCTCCTCTGGCCTACCGGTAGTTCTTGTGCAACTCATTAGGCCTAGCCGCTACCTTGAGGCCTAGGCTACTTTTTCCCAGTAGGCAGGCATAGCCTACCAGCTACTGGTACCGGTGTGCGGTCGGTCGGTACCACGACGACACGCCAGTAGAGTACATGAGTAGGCCGCGTGGTTGGTTGGTAGGTCTATAGCTAGTCAATAGGCCTAGGCCTACTACTGGACGGACAACATTGACTGTGGTGGGGAAGTAGCGAGCGGTAGGCCTCTGCATGGCCTAGGCCTATATCATGACATTATTCCACCAGTCCCATCATCTTCTCATGGGACGTACAGGGATTTCATCACGTGCACACAATCTGGTGGGCAAAACTGGTAAATTCTAAGATATCTAGGCCTAGGCCTGGCTTGGAGTTAGCCTAGCCTACCCGAACGTAGACCTAATTTCAGTTTATTGTTTTCTTTCAGGTTAAATTCAGTTCAAAATCATACCATAATTTCTTGAGCAATCAAAAAAATGCCAGCAGCAAGCAATTCTACTGGTGGTCGCGGCAGGAAACGGAAGGCAGATTCCACTGAAGCACCGGCAAAAAAGCAAAAAGGTAAGACTAAGAATGAAAATCTGCTGAGGACTTAACCTACTGAAAGTGAAAGTTGACATCACCAACCACCATTGCATAGGTCTGCTCCCTGACAACCAGAACCAGAGGGTTTTAATATTTGATGGATGTTCTCTCACTCAGTCAGTATTCATGAGATGGCACTCAACTCAACAGTGTACTAATGTGGCTGTGTTCTTTTGCTTCAGTCCAACATGAATCATTTCGCCGAGTAAGTGGCATAGTCCTGACTTTTGGTGAGGGAGATGTTGGCCAGCTCGGTCTTGGTGAAGATGTGATGGAGCGAACCAGACCTACCAAGGTAGATTTGCCTGATGCTGTGCTACAAGTTCATGCTGGAGGCATGCACACAGTTTGTCTGACGGAGAAAGGGGAGGTGAGTTGTTCAACAAGAGTATTATTTAATTCAGTGGAAAGGTTTCAAACTTCAGCATCAGGCCAAGGGACCAGTGACCATGTAGCTTTGCTGGTTGCACAAGCAGTGATCCTTAAGTACCCAGAGGGAAGTGCAGAGAATTGCTTTGGAGTTGAAGGGCCAGGCAAGCTTCTGATTGTTGAAGTGGTGCAGTGTTGGTGTCACTGTGATGTACATCGCCATTTCATAAAAACTTACTTTTTTAGGTATACTCATTTGGCTGTAATGATGAAGGTGCTCTTGGTCGTGATACGACGGAGGAAGGATCAGAAACTCGTCCCGAAAAAGTTGATTTAGCTGAAAAAGTCGTACAGATTTGTGGTGGTGATAGCCACACGGCTGCTTTGACTGACGATGGACGTGTTTTCATATGGGGTACATTCCGGGTAAGTTTGATGTAGTTCAGTATTCAGATCACTCATTTCGATTCATGTCAGTGTTTCCACCAGTGGGTACTCAGGGTACTATGTGAGTACCCTCAAAGGAACAGAAAAGGGCCATTTTCTTTTTCATGGGGTTTGCTGATTTTGAACAAATGCATACCCTCAAAAATATTTCTGGCAGAAACCCTGCATATCTATAAATTCTTCGCTGGCATCTTCATGAATTTTGTAATAAGTATTTCTTGTCATCTCCTAGGATGGAAATGGGGTCATTGGTTTGTTGGAAAAGTCAGCCATCCAGAAGAAGCCAGTGCAAATATTCAAGGATTTGGTTATTATGAAGATAACCTCAGGAACTGATCACATTGTTGCCTTGACGAAAGATGGGGTAATTCACACAATGGGTGAGTAAAGATTTGTAGTTATTATTTCGATAGGGCTGAGTCAGTCAATACTGGGACAGCTTCATAATCATACGGCCTGCTACTCTGTTGGCAGAGTAAGCAAGCCAGCATGATTGAATGTATGTCAACAGCCCAATACTCATTTTCAAAAACACACTAGGTACATGTATATTAAAAAGAGGATGGTTTGTTTTTCATTGACAACAGCTGGCACTTTCAACATCTAATATTCTTCAACACATGTGAGCCATGTTACGTACTCCAAAAGAAATTGAATAGTGGAATATATATCTTTGCAGGAAATTCTGAACAGGGACAACTGGGAAGAATTGCTGAGTGCATGTGCCAAAGAGGTGGCAGAAAGGGAGTTGGTAAGCAAAAGTTGTGAATGTTCAGGCATGGGTGCAGCCTGTTCTATTTGGTTGCGTTATGGGGATGTATGATTGTCCAACACAAAAAAAGTTCAAGTCATCGTTGATGTGGCAAATTTTTGCTTCTGTTAACCAAAGTTTTGCTTACATGTCTGACCACTGTCACTGATCACAGACTTCACTTCAGCCTGTTGTGGAGACCTCGGTATTGAATGATCCGTGGAGCTTATTCAAATGAGTATCCAGGCCCTTGCTCCTACCCACATGCTGTTAATGTGCACTCCTTTCTTTCCAGGTATTCTTATCAACCCCACAAAACAGGAGAGTGAAGTTCGCACCAGACGAATAAAGGGGAAGAAATGTAAATTTGTAGATGTTTGGGCGGGTGCGTTCATGACAGTTGCAAAGGATGAATCGGGGGATATGTATTCTTGGGGTTTGAACAACTTCTACCAGCTAGGTTAGTATACTAGTGCTTGCATATGATCTCAAGTGGTGCATGCTTTCTTCCCAACGTTACAAAATGAGAGAGTGAAGTTGGCAGCAGATAATGAAATGGAAGGAAATGTTGATTTGTGGATGTTTGGGTTGATGTGTTGATGATGTTTGCAAAGGAAATGGTGTGGCGTTGCTGTTGTGTTGTGTGGCTGAATGTACTTTACATGCCTGAGATGGCAACAACAAAGCTTTGGAGTATAATCACTCTACATGTCTTCATCTTTATTTCAGGTACTGGAGATATGAAGAATGGGTTTGTTGCTCAGAGGATGGAGACGTTTGGAGAACGCCAGTGGAAAGAAATAGGAATTGGCATGCATCATGTCATAGCATTGGACACGGAAGGTGAGCGACAAAGCATCATTTGTTGTCTTCTTGCTCAATAACTGTGGTATCTAAGTGCCTTTACGAAAGAGGTATCTCGGATGGTTTCATGTGCTCTGTTCTCTTTTGCATTGCAGGGAAAGTCTTTGCCATTGGCCGTGGTGAATACGGCCGGTTGGGGCTCGGTGAGGAATGTAAAGAACAGCAAGAACCAAAACACATCAGCACAATGAATGGAACAAAGGTTGCTTCCATTGCCGCAGGATCAAGTTGCTCATTTGCAGTGTCCACGGATGGCACTGCCTACTCTTGGGGGATGGGTTCCAATAAACAGTTGTCGTCAACAGAGGATGATGAAGACGCGTGGGAGCCATCATTGATAAAGGGCAAGCAGTTAGAAAACAGGTACGTTGCCAATCTTTGAGGCATTCTAGATGTCTGTAGTCCTTCAAATTTGGTCTCCTCTCATTTCCATTCTTTCTACATTGTTGTATTGAAAATCACGAAACATGCATGTATGAGTTTCTAATCCCATTTGTCTATTTTCAGGTCAGTTATTATGGCATCAAGTGGTGGACAACACACATGTCTTCTCGTGAAGGATAAGGTGTAGAGATGCAGCAAAATGAAACGTGTTGGCTCAGTAACCATGGCAACTCAGAACTGCAAGGACTCATCCTCCATTGCTCAATAGTCATATGAAGCTGATTGGATAATGTCGACTTCTTCTGTGATTTGATTGGATAGCGCCTATCCTATCCTTTAAGTTGATTGGATCATATCTTGTTAATTGCCTTATGTCAAGTGACTACTAGTAACCTGTTCTCTCATGTGATGACCATGTATTGGGTCAGATATCTTTTTTCACAGCACAGGTCTTTTCTCAAGGACCAGGTAATGTTAGGAACAATTGGCACTTGTACAATATCCAAGTCAGTTTTATACTCGTAATGTACATGTACATGTATTTCTGAATGTTTAGTGTCGTCTCCAACTGAGGCAGGGGATTCTTCTCTGCGTTCTCTTCATTCTTAAGACTTCAGGATGCCCTTAATTTCCATTTTCTGACAGGATGCAGAAAATTTTGTTTCATGGCAGCCATTTTCCTTCCTAGACAACATCATGATATCAACTGGAGTAGATTTCTAGTGTTTCATATGACGTAATCTACATTTTAATTATGGCTTGGATTTTATTCTTGTATGATGATCATGATGATTTTTACACATGCTACAGTCATTTTTGTAACCATTGTACTGTATTTTATAATGATGAATAAAGGTCTCTGCTGTGGAATACAGCTTCATTCATATTTCATGGTTGTTATTGTTTAATTGTGTCTGTCTGTCATGCCGACCTACCATCTCTCGGGTGTTTTTCCCAGCCTATGATGAGTGCTGGTTTTTGCCGAGATTAGACCACAATGGCAGAATGCTGCCCGATGACGTCATTAGCGAGGTTGAGATCAGCAACTTATCACGGATCCTTTTGAAGTTACGTATACGGATAGAATTCTGTACGAGGACAAATTTTGTGTACATTTCGATCCGTATACGTATAAGGATCCGTCACTAATCTCAACCTCCCTATTACCATGCAAATGATTTCCCTTAATGATATGCAAATCATGTTTTACGTCATGACTTTTGTGGTACGACTGATTTTCATGATTTCTCATTCTGATATGCAAATTAGAGGATTCCCTCACCCGATTGGTTCGTCCGTCGCGGAGCTCTCCTGCCAGGAGCATGAGGAGGGAAGAAAGTTGCACATTCCAGTAATGGCTGCTGTGTGTGTTTACATTCGATACAGTTTCCCCTAAACTTTCGTCGATTTTATTCCATGATATAAAGACACTACACAGTATTTTTAATGTATAAGTGATGAATGTAATTAGATTTACGAACTAGAGAGCGATTACAGGACTGAACGATCCATTTTAGGCCTACCCATAATTTTGGAACTGACAGTCGGCGCCGTCCGTGTACATGTGTACGTACACGACTTTATGTGTGTGTACATTTACGTCACGTGCATCTGATGTATGCATAGGCCTACATCTACATGCAATTTCATTGCATAGCATGTAGCCTACACAGGACTGACATTACAACATCATCACAGACAGACATACCGAGCTGCGNCAGGATGCCCTTAATTTCCATTTTCTGACAGGATGCAGAAAATTTTGTTTCATGGCAGCCATTTTCCTTCCTAGACAACATCATGATATCAACTGGAGTAGATTTCTAGTGTTTCATATGACGTAATCTACATTTTAATTATGGCTTGGATTTTATTCTTGTATGATGATCATGATGATTTTTACACATGCTACAGTCATTTTTGTAACCATTGTACTGTATTTTATAATGATGAATAAAGGTCTCTGCTGTGGAATACAGCTTCATTCATATTTCATGGTTGTTATTGTTTAATTGTGTCTGTCTGTCATGCCGACCTACCATCTCTCGGGTGTTTTTCCCAGCCTATGATGAGTGCTGGTTTTTGCCGAGATTAGACCACAATGGCAGAATGCTGCCCGATGACGTCATTAGCGAGGTTGAGATCAGCAACTTATCACGGATCCTTTTGAAGTTATTACGTATACGGATAGAATTCTGTACGAGGACAAATTTTGTGTACATTTCGATCCGTATTAAGGATCCGTGATAAGTCACTAATCTCAATCTCCCTATTACCATGCAAGTGATTTCCCATAATGATATGCAAATCATGTTTGTGGTACGACTGATTTTCATGATTTCTCATTCTGATATGCAAATTAGAGGATTCCCTCACCCGATTGGTTCGTCCGTCGCGGAGCTCTCCTGCCAGGAGCATGAGGAGGGAAGAAAGTTGCACATTCCAGTAATGGCTGCTGTGTGTGTTTACCTGCATTCGATACAGTTTCCCCTAAACTTTCGTCGATTTTATTCCATGATATAAAGACACTACACAGTATTTTTAATGTATAAGTGATGAATGTAATTAGATTTACGAACTAGAGAGCGATTACAGGACTGAACGATCCATTTTACCCATAATTTTGGAACTGACAGTCGGCGCCGTCCGTGTACATGTGTGTACGTACACGACTTTATGTGTGTGTACATTTACGTGCATCTGATGTATGCATAGGCCTACATCTACATGCAATTTCATTGCATAGCATGTAGCCTACACAGGACTGACATTACAACATCATCACAGACAGACATACCGAGCTGCGAGGTAATTTCTTGACGTGCAAAGACTGAAGATAAGCTACAATGGCTTCTCGGTAAGTGCTGACATCGCGACACCGGCGTTATTGGTACCATCCCCCCCATTCCCCATTGTCCGATTGCTGCTTGGCCTGCTTCACAAGTCGCATTCATGATTCATGGGATGGCCTAGGCCTAGGTACTACCGGTAGCCTACGCAGATGCTGTATATGTAGTCTGTGCTAGTCTTATCACCTTAAGCCTGTTAAATTAAGGGTCAGTCGGGGAGCTTTTTGATCTAGGCCTAGGCCTACTGGCAGTGCAGACAATACATGAATGAAGAAGGTCCTAACTCCTTGATTGATTTCAGACTAGGGCCCTAGGCCTAGATGCGGCTGCAGCTTATTAGGCCTACAAAACATTAGCAAAGCACTTCTATTATCCATCCATCTTCATTGATTTCCAGAACTATCAGAGAGAGGATGGAAGCCAGACGTGCTCGTTTGGCAGACACAGCAGAGGTGGATGGAGCAGCAGATGAGAGGAGGAATAATCAAAAGGGAAAGAAGAAAAAGAAGAAGGTGGAAGAAGATATTGTGGAGGAGGGGACAATGGATAGTACCTGGGTGTGTAGAACTGTCGGGTTCAGTATTTTGTTTTTCCTTTCACTAAAAAAAATGAACATTTAGAGAAGTATCCCACCTATATTCTACACTATTATACACTGAAGAGTACAACAGCAGTTGATTGTGAACCACAAAGAATTGATCCACCATTCTCTAAATCAGGTGAATTTGTGAGTTCTAGTTTGTCACTGGAACTGGAACTGGTGTGAGAAAAAACTGTCACTGTGTTTCAAAGGAATTCTTTGTTGAATATCTGAATTGTGCTGTGCTTTGTATCATTTCTGTCTGTTTCTTAGTTCAGTTTCTGATTTATTTAGGATGGCGCACTGGACACGCTGCAGAGAATGTCCGGCAGTGAGTTGTCTGATGAAGAGGTGGGTACAACTCTCTGATCATTATTCAAGCCAAGTTGTAATAAGTCATCCTGTTAGATGTGAAAAAAAAATTCGCATTGGCTCGTATGCCACGTCAAGTCCAGGTTTAACCCTGGCCGTCAAAAATATCCCAAGTCGAGGCTTGACCCTCGCCGTATTGGTTCGTATGCCACGTCAAGTCGAGGTTTAACCCTCGCCGTATTGGCTCGTATGCCACGTCAAGTCGAGGTTTCACTTTTCCTACAACTCTCATATTTTGATTCCTTGTTGTTTGTAGGTCGCCACATTTATCCTGGTGCTATCATCAGGCAGCGTTAATGCTGATTAGTTTGAAGTAAAGTATTTTCTACCATATGTGATGAAATGCTCACAGACTAGGCTGTACGGGCCCTGGCTTTCAAAAGGACAGGGTGATCTCAAGGGTTTTACACATTTTTTACCTGTTTTCCAGATGATTGACGAAATCCAGAATGCAGAAGAATTGATGGAAGATTTGAAAACGAAGCATAGAACAAGGAAACGTGAGTTGGCCGGGACACTCAGAAAGGAAGGTGACAAAGGAGAGTTGGGAACGGCGAAATTGAAAAGTAAAGCTAAACTGGAAGCGTCGTTACGAGAGAGGGCTGCTGCAGCTGATGAAGTGGTGGAGGCAGAGGTGGCTCCGGGCGCGGAGGAGGGTTTGGTATCCAGGCTGGAAGAGGGTATACTGGAAGAGCTCCCTCCTGAAGAGGAAGGTATTGAAGAAAGGAAGCCCACACCATCCCCCCGAGCTAAAAAACCTGGTAGGTTTTCTTGTCATTACAAATTACCAAGTGTGCACCCTTCTGTTTTTCTCAAGATTTCCTAAAGTTAGTGTACCGGTACCGGTAATAGTGAATACATGTAGTAAGCACTCGCAGTTGACATGGAGAACCTTTTTATCTTGTGTAGCATTGATGGATCTGGTTGATGCAGTAAAAGCTGCGGAGGAAGCCAAGACGGGAACACCTCGTGCTAAACCTGCTGCTGCTGCTCGTGGTAAAACTCTTGGCGCGACAATCCGTGAGAAGATGCAAGCTAAAGCTAAACTTGCAAGGGTAAGTTGGGCATTCTGCCATTAAAACTTCCAGGTTTCCCTCATGGTTACTTGTCTCTGTCGTCTTTTTGTTCTGATTGCAAAGTTATGCTGATTCATGTCTCTTCAGGAAAAGGCGGAGAGTGAAGCCCAGAAGGAATTGCGTCCACGGAGAATACGACGTGACAAAACACGTACAACAAGATTTGATGATGCTGCTCTGGTAGGTTTCTCTTCTCAGAAGGCAACTAAAATTCATGAGGAGATAAGATAGTCACGGTCAATCAGAAAGTAGGGATCTGTGTATAAATTTACGAAAAGAGCATATACTTGCACACTCACTGTCGTACTATGATGAGCTGTTGACAGATTCAAATACAGAACGATAAGAATGCTATTGACAGTTGTATGAAAGTGATTGACAGTTGAAGCATTAATTCAATTAAGTCCATTTCTATTATGATTTCCATCAATAGCAGGCTGAGGAGGCTGCAGTTCAAGAAGCTATGCAAAAGGTTCGCCGAAATCGCTGGAGGCGAGCTGTTGATAGTTCGAAGGTGATGAGTAAGCAGGTGTCGTAGGTTGTTGTTACATCGAGTGGCCTCTTTCACCTGTCACTTGTCAGTCATGTGTCATATGTCACTTCATCACAAAGATCAAGCATGTTCGTTCCGCCCACCCTTCACGCGTGATAGAGGACATGCAGTCTGTCTGTCTATTCAGTACATTGAAAATGAATGGACATGACAAGTGACACATGAGCAGTGACCCATGAAAATGACATTCTGTGTAACAACATCCTATGGGCGATTTCCTGACACTACTGCATGCAAATGTTTGTTTGTTTCCCTGTTGATATATCATTTGTTGAGTGCATGTACCACGTTTTTCACCCTTTTGCACTGATGTACCGGTACATGGACATGTACGGTCCCCTCTTGATGTTCTGCATGTGATTAAATGCATGTCTCCCAACAGGAGGACAAAGCGCAGTCTTTGAGGAGAAAGTGGAAGGAATCGATGGCCCAGACCCTGAAGGGTGATGAGGTGACATTTTTTTACTCGCAGTTTACATTAACACAATCAATACTAACAACAGCTATTTTCAATTTGTCAGAGCCAAATTTTTTGTCTGCAGAATGATTGATCCTGTCTGAAATCTGCAAACAAGAAATGGCAAAGTCGATATTCAAAAGTCATTCATATCAGTAGTGATTGCGTTGATAGCTATGCTTTAACACCAATAACACAATGGGGTTGTAGCCATTTTTTTTCTACCATTTGATGGCGCTCCGACCGTATCAACTTTTCCACTGTGACGTTGTACGGAACGTCAACGATCACACTACCGTGACGTTGTGGCTTCATGCTCGCACCTCGTATTGCCACGGAGATAAGACAATGAAAAGGCCTGATACGGTCGCAGCGACATCTTTCCGTGGAGAAGTGGTGATGATCTCATTCCTTTCATTACATGCTTTACAATGTATATGTTCACTGATGGAAAGTTCCATCAAAAAAGATCGAGCCTTTTCTCTGCATAGAATAGAATATGATGGATTTTCAAACAATGTTTTGCCCTCTCAGTCGGTAGTGGTACTGGTAACTGTTGTATCCATTGCACGCATTGAATTGTCTCGTAGATAACTCTTTAACACTTTGGGCCATATTCAAAAAGGTTGATCATCGCGCGATTAAGACTTAGACGCGTGTAACTTCACTAAATGCACACACTTCCACCATGCATTTGACGAAGTTACACGCCTCTAAGTCTTAAACACCCTTTTTGAATATGGCCCTTTATGTCCTGAGTAAACACTGACACTGAACCCACATGTTTTAGGTCAACCATCTCAAAGTTGATGAGTGGCTTCCATGATACATGCACAGTGTACTTGCTTTATTTCTTGTTTTGCACCTGTCTTAAAACTTGGGAGTGAAATAATCAAAGTGGCTGATTGGAACACTTCATCCTTTCAAATGTTGTGATGCTCCTGATCAAAGTGATTCTTACATAGTCTTGCTTTGTTCCAGTCATTTTCTTTTCCTTCTGTTCATTGCATCCTCATCCCCACAGGTCAAACCAGATGGTGTCAGTAATGAGGAAGCATATGATTTCTTCTGTCGTAACTGGGACCCTGAGCCCGAGGTTGAGGAAGAAAAAAAGGATGAGGAGAAGAAGGAAGGGGAGGAGGGGGAAGAACCAAAACCCGGCCCAAGCGGGGAAACGGCTGCTGATGAGATTGAGGAGGCCAAGGTGGGGTTTGCGTCAGTTTATTCATCTGTGCATTAATGGCTTCTCTCGGTGACATGTCAGTCAGGTGCCAGATACATTAGAATCCAGCTATCATAGCTCCAGTATGTGACTGTAATAGCTAAATCAGGCGTTCATAATCACAGCTGCTTTTGGATGTCCCCTTGTCCTATTTGTCGTAGTAGCTAAAGAATGAATTTAATGTTGTAAAATGTGGTAAAGAGCGTGTTTTGTTTGCAGGAGGGAGAGGAGGAGACAGGAGAACCAAAGAAGAAAGTTGGCAAAAAGGGAAAAAAAGCTAAAACAGAAGAGGGTAAGTGGAGTGAACTTTTCTCTGGTTTGATCAATAGTCATGATTGAATCCTGGATCGGGTAGATGCTCATTAAACTCTAGTTCTGTCGTGTGAACATCCTTCAAATTGTCATAGGATCAAGGCACACCTGGCAGACCAGATCAATTGGCAACCTCGTTTATAGTCCTACAGCATGTGCAAGCAGGATTTAGAGATTCTTATTTATTGCATGTTCCTACGAATTGTATGATTTTTTCGAGTTCACTGATCAGGTGTCTAATGTTGCTCATCCGCTCCTGACTTGCAGGACAGGTTGTTGATGATGGCCTTTGGGCCATTGACAGTGGTAATTATCATCAAACTTGTCAATACTCATATTGTTGAAAGTTATTGTTTTGTTGGTGTGCATTTGGAAATGTTCAGCTCATGAGAATTCACTTCCATTGAACATGGTTGACCCACACATGATGATAACTCGCTATCAAATATGACTAGGATCTTGCAAGTGTCTGAAAACTTGTGATAGTTTGCTTCGGTGATCATACAAGGAAATTATTGTTTGTATATTCATCTCGTCTTTTTTTGCTGAACTTGACAGTCACAGTCATTTCAATATTCCTCCAGCGTGTGGGTCAAGCATCTATTTTATTGTTACGCTTTTCATATTGTGTTTCACCAAAAGTGGACGCATTTTTGCTTCATTTCTTGTGATCTTTTACAATGCTTCAAACATTCTTTCATCAAATAACCCTGTTCTATGTTATGGGTTAATCTTTTGGAGGAGGCTTTTCTACCCTCAGTGTTAGCTTCCAAATCAAACTGTCTTCTTGATGGTAGAGGTTGACACACTGCCATGGGTCACTGTAAACCTACAGAGAGGTCAGCAAGCATAAACCGTGTGCCTGATACTCTTTCAGAGGAACTCCTGTTACCAGAAGACGTAGATGAGGAGGGCTATGGCTACACGGCCATCAGACGAGCACATTATAAACCTTATAAAGAAAAGCTAAAGGATGAGACAGAAAAGTATTACGTGCCTTCAATTGTCAATGGTAAGTCATCTGTTATATGTTACTCTTCTCATTCAGTAAATGTGAACCATGACAGCAAGAAAATGAGTCGGAATGCACCTGAAAGAAAACCCAAGATGACACCAGAGAACAATTGCAGAAATGGACAAAGTCAAATTTCACAATGGGCCGACAATGCTGAAATCAACAAACCGTTGGTTCACCTTGGGTCTTCTTCTCTGCCCATTCCGACTCATGTTGCTGTCACGGTCACAAATGTGTGCGGATTTGGATGTAAGTGCAGAAAAAGGACTAATAAGCCATGTAGTTTTGTGTAACTGCACTTAAATTGGGACGGAGTAATCAGTAATTACCGGTAGCTGTAATCCATTTCAGTGCCAATTTCAAAGAAGATTGATGAACACCTGCAGCCTCGTTACCTGGAGGAGGAAGGATTGTACGTCGGCATCCGTCCTAAAGTAACACTTCGGAATGAAAACAAGCTGGAGGATAGACTGGTGCATGAACCAGATGGCCTGGTAAGTGGACCTACATGTCAACAGCTCATCAGAGGTCCTCAGCTTAGCTGACTTAATCAAAAGATGCTGAAGTTTTTTACTGTCTTTGAATTCAGGGAAGAAAATGGTTTGGAGAAGACGGGAAGATAAAAACTTTACCAGACCCCCTGAAGACAATCCCCTCTCGACCTCCAATGCCAGAAGTGATTGAACCTTTGCTTGAAACTATCATGTATAAGGTGAGTTTGAACAGATTGTTGAAGCTGTCAAGTGGAATGAGTGGATTTTAACTTGGAGTGTTGCTTGATTCTGTAGCACCTTCACTGAGTAATTACACCCTCCATACATGTAAGTATCAGGGGCACTGTCTGACCAATTCATACATAAGTTCACCACCCGCAGCTGAACCAACTAAATTGATCGCCAGAACTCTCTTTATTTCAGGCGGTTACGACTGAATATGATCACAGGTTCATCGACGGTGGCACCAACCTCTCATCAAACTACCAAGTGGACTTGGACATTAACACATTGACGTTGACCCACCATCACCTCTTCAGCCGTGAACATGTCCTTGCCAATCGCCTCAACCAGCTCTATGAAAACTTTGTCTTTAGATCGAAGAAGAATATTGTGGATTTCTTAACGGAGAAGGTACATGTAGATATGTATTTTATCCTGTGCGACCCCTCATGTACTGTTTAACCACCCTGACCTATGATGACTTCCAGTGTGGCAAAAGTTATGTTTTCCTGTTGGTGCTCTTCATCCTTTTGGAAATGGGATCCGAGATGAATGAGAGTTCGTCAAGAACAATACCTGACGTCTGAAATCGTGTTCGTTACCTTTTCAGCTCAAAGCATTGAAAGTTGCCACACAGCATCTGAAGGACTCCATCATATCACAACGTGCTCAAGGTCGCGGTGGAAGTAACACTGTCATTGATCAAAAGAGAAGACTGCAAGATTACAAGACTGAACTCAAGTAGGTGGTTGTCAAATTCAGAGTTGCACAGACTGCATCTACGGTTTTTATTTCACTGCCCTTGTACGTAAGTGATCTTACTCTAAGAATGTGAACCAAATCTTTTCAGGTTGACACGTCACCAGCGGGATATTGAGGAACAAATTGATAGAAAATTGATCAAAAATATCATCAAAACATGGAAGGAGATAAAAAGCCTCAGATCATTTCAGAGATGTACGAATACCAACGTCAAACTGCAGATTAGAAAGTAAGGTTTCTTTGGTTTTGACCTCAGTCTGTTGTTTGTCTGTAGAGCTTGTGCTGATGATGTCATCACTGAGAAATCTGCCATCTTTATGGTACATTGACATCAATTTGAATGAAAGTTAAGTCTGCTTTGGAACAATATTCAGATTCCTCCTTGCAGAGGGTCTGATAATTTCTGATGAGTGACTGATTCCTGGCGTTTTCAGGGAAGGTACCGACCGGGAAGCAGACGAGATCACATGGCAGCAGGAGATCGATGATGAAGTAGAAGAACTCGTGGAGGAACAAGAAGAAGAATACAGTAAAAACATGTTGATTTATAATGAAGAGATGGCCAAGTTTAGGGCGCAGCAGCAGGCCAAAGCTGAGGCTGATGCTCGACAACGACAGAGGGATAGCTCACAGGGGAACCTCCTGGAGGATGATCCGGTAAGCTGATCATTTCTGTTCACGTCTTGTTTTACTCATCTTCAAGTATCAAGGACTACGGTCACTTCACCTTTCAACTACACTCGTCTGCAGGGGGAGCGGTATGAACCCTTGATGGTTAAAGATGGTTTTACTTGGCAAGGGCCCTGAGGAGTCTTGGCTTTGGACCTGAGGAAAGTCTCTAATGAAGCAAGACTGGTTTATCACAATTCTTGAGCACTGGGGCAGGATATCCACTGCAAGATCTCATGGTCATCTGCCAGAAAATGTCCATGCTTCATAAATTGATGTCGATGAAATTATTTGCATACATTGATTTCTTATTCCAGGACGCCGAGCAGAGAGACTTGCATACCCTCAATGAAGAACCTCTCCCTGAGCCAGAACCGCCTGTCCGGTTACCAATGGAACACTTCAAGGATGAAGTGAGAGAGAAGGCGTTTAGGATCCGTAGGAGGCCAGGGGAACCCAAGCTGACACCGGAGTTGACACAGACAGCTACTGTGAGTCCAAAACATCAGTGTCCTAGGTAAGTATATAAAGATGGAAAGGGTCCTTGGTCCTCTCCATCCTGATTAGAGCGAGGGTCCTCATTTCCATTGGCTGTTAGTGGTCACTTCTTGGGTTGTTTTGTTATATGACCATATAATGCACATACCATTCATTGCCTGCAAATGACATCTGCTTACGTGTTTACCCTCCAGGGGAGAGCAGAGCAGACGAGAAGCTGTGGACAAGTGTAAGATCATGATCCGGGTGCTCTTCAATGATAAAGAAGTCTCGAGAACTCCATCAAGGTAAACCTTCCCTACAATATCCGAGTTGTTGGAGTGTCACGATGCTAACATTAGTGTGGCTGCCACCTCTAACAATCTGGAGACTGAGGTTCAAACCCAACCAACGGCTGGCTTAAATGATGGCGAGGGTGGCTCCCTCTGACATCGTGGGTTTCCCAGCACGGGCCAGTTTCCTCCTGCATTCACTGTAGATCTGATTCAAATTTGATTGAGAAAGCCTTAGTGGGCTCATCTTCCTCTTTCTATCCTCCAGGAATATTGGCCAGGAATTTCAAGTTTCGTTTGCACAGATCTTCAACATACAGATCGTCCAGTGGCCAGAGTCAATAACACTAGAGGTATGTGTCTAAAGTACAACACAACCTACAGAGAGCTCTGAGGAAATATAACATTCTACTTTTACCACGTGGTTTTATTCACACATGCATGTTATATAATGAAACCCAGTCCATTCTATTAAGGCGGTGACAGACTGGTGCGTAAGCAACACGTCTGAACGCGTTCAACCAATCAGGCATGCGGTAACACGGACCGAAACGCCTACCGAAGAATCTGATTGGCGGGACGCCTGCAGGACGTGCCACGTACACGCCAGTATGTCATCGGCTTTACACTCTATTCCAAAAACCTTGACAGGCCAATGCTTAATCTGTATTCATGTAACTCCAGTCATGTGAATCACTGGGGTGGCTTACGAAAACCTCAATTACATGACACAAAACCAACTTCCACATTCCTCAGAGCTCTCTGTTCCCAACACTCAGGAGCGACCGCCACGAAACTCCGATAGCACTAACAGGGCCTAAGGCTGCGATTCCATAGGCTGTTCCCTTGTGGAATTTCCCTTGTTCCGTG
>NMRB01001769.1:17815-50883 GCA_002633025.1 Notospermus geniculatus | reverse complement strand
TATGAATTGGCAGGTTTCTCAGTGGAGAAGATGACTGAACTGTACATGGCTATCCCAGAGAGCAGTACAACCACTGACAATGTTGTCCTGGAGGACTGCGAGTTCAGCAGCGACCAGGAGGTGTCACACAACCATGAGGGAGTCGGCAGCGGTATGTCATGGGTTTATGATGGTTCATCTGTGCTAGGGTAGTACCAAAGTCAACTGATTGTGAGCAAGTTAGAGGAGCTGTGGTGGTGTAGTAGCTCGGATTTCTGACTAGTGGTCATGAGGTCACGTGTTTGAATCCCACAGAGACGTTTGGCAGGTCTTTTTGCCTACCTTGCCTCACCGTCAACCCTGGCTTTGTTCAGTTTTGTGTGGGGATCCCGCCGATGTCCTCAATTGCCTGTAAAGTTCTGATTCTCTTTGACAACACTTCTTCTCCTTGCAGATGTCCTGTTTACCTTCGAAGCTGACGGTTCAAACATGATCGCACTGAATACGAGTGGTGTCATCAAATCTAGTGTTTGCTGGGCAGTGAATGAAGATGGTGTACCAATGGTACCACCTAATCCATCCCAATCAAGTGCTTACAGGTGAGTGTTATGTTGAATCAGTGTTCTACATCCAAGTCATAGGATGTTGCTTTTCGATAGTCAATCAACCAAGGCCCTCACATTCTCCCACAGCGGGGGTTTTTACCTCGCTCCTCTTCATCCACTCTTTTATAAGTGTATGAAGTGGACCGAGGTACCCCTGCTGTGTGAGGATGAGGCCCCCAGAGCTATTAATTGCTTCCTTATCTTGATACTTTCAGTGCATTCAAGAAGTTCGATGCAGTCCAAGCTATTGGTGCTTCTGGCGTGATCGATTTGGACAAACTGTCAAAATGGATTGCTGAGGCACGGTTGGATCCAAATGATCCGACAAATGCTGATCTTGTCTACCTCATGAAGGTAGGTCAGAGCAGTCTATCCAATTTCTCAATCTGCCCAGTAGTACCCAAGTTACCATATCATGTATGGAACTGATTGTTGATAATCATATGTATCTTTCCAGCCAATGGGAGGGTCCGATGGTGTCGGCATGGATGGTCGTCTGCGCATACCTGAATATTTCCGCCTTGAACAGCTGCAGGAAGAATTCAACTTTGCTACAGATGCTGAGATGGATGCTAACATGCGCTATAAACTGCTCATGTTCCGTGATCAAGAGATTCAGGAATTCAGAAATTATCGGCCAATCCCCGCTCTCGATCGGGAGGTGCCAGTTGATGTGTTTTCTGTAAGTCTATTTTTATTTGTACATGATTCCGAACATGCAGGTTGTTTCTTTATAACCGACCAGTCAACCACAGTTGGGTTGAATTCTTGGTGTTTGTAACTTCAGGATTATGAGAAGAAGTTGAAGGACGAAGAACGCATGAGGCGTCAGAAGGACATCGAGAGTCACCGAGCGGCTGTGACCAGGTTTATGCAGCGGGTGAGGGAACAGGTCATGCAGAGATTCAGGATCATCTCCCATCAGAAACAGTTCTCAGATATGGTATCAGAAGAGGAAGTGCCACAAATCGGGTAAGACAGCTACAGCTGTTAGAGTTGTCAGTCATATTATTGACTTGTACAGCTCTGTCCATACGTCCCTGTTTTCCACTATTTGCCATTTCTGTCCTACATTTTTCCTGCTTTCAGTGTGTAGTGTATAATTTTTAGTATACAAGTATCTATTTTGTGTCACTTCATTCTTTTGTGTCTGAGACAGGCGGGATCTGACCTTGGGTCAGCACAGGTTTGAGTCCTGATATCACAGTCAGAGCAGATCTGGAATCTTAACATTTATATTGTTTTGTCAATAAAGGGTAGAGTGTAACAAGTTTGTTGAGTTGTTATTGTAAGTAAGAATGCTTTATTATTGTTCCTGCATCTTTTCAAACCGTTGCAGCATTATACTCTTGGTTCCGTTTCAGTGACATTGCTCATTGTTTGCAATAATTCGTGCTTTATACTTCAAATTTTATGCTACAAGTTATGTTATCATCATTTCTTCATTGGACTTGTTGCATTCATTCATTCGCATTGCTTCATTGTTGACTGATCGTGTGCCCTGATTGTAACTTGATGACAGGCAGTGATAGATGCCTGGAGGATATTCATAGAGATTGCAAACTGTTAAAATAGGCCTACAGGATGTTGAAGTAACATTCTGAAGGTCATACCGATCTTTCTCCACGCTTAGGACCTTGATACCGATGCTGATCAAACTGGGCGAAGTGCGGCGGCCGCTCCGTCCCGTCAGGAAGGAGAGGAA
The DNA here is from genome assembly GCA_002633025.1 of Notospermus geniculatus. NCBI lineage: Eukaryota > Metazoa > Nemertea > Pilidiophora > Heteronemertea > Lineidae > Notospermus > Notospermus geniculatus. Next base: position 48,594 of record NMRB01001769.1, on the reverse strand, counting down.
GAAGATAACAGCACAAACGCTGAGTGGTGTCGACGTCAAGATTCTCGTCAACATCATCCGGGCGTACGACGTACCAATCAGATCTGAACAAGCAAGGTGAGGGCATAAAATGTTGTCTGTCGAAATGTTGAATGTTGATAGGCGGGTACTGTGGACTGAAAGCTTTAGTTCGCCGAAACTGCCGTATTGACCGTTGGTTTGCTTCTATTTGTCATTCTGGGTGCACGAACACTTCATTGCGTCATTCATGTCATCTGCTTTTCATTGCAGTGGTGGTGAAGATCAGAAGAGAAGGGGCAGGCAGGTCACTGTAAGTATTGTGTTTTATCATGTCATAACTTTATAATTGATCCCTCTTCCATCTGGAACTTTTACAGGTCCTTCTCACCTGTGTAGCAGCTGTGCAGGACATGATGTGTGTAATGCAGGGACGAGTCTGTGCATGTACTGGGTGTTCCTGTGCATTTCATGGTAACAAAGCAAACTTTCTTGGAGACCCCATACTGAGAAAATTGAAGGCCCCGTGGAGCGTAGCTGATAGTCAGGTCAGCCAAATGGGGTTATGCAAATTGTGCACAAATCATGATCACAAATCATTTTATGACCTGTACTTTCTGTACCACCAATTTTCAGTATTCAGATAGCAGTTGGCATCTCGCTCATTTTCTAAGTTACAAATGTAGATTCAGTATCTCACAGCCTCATTTGACACATACTCACCACATTCTAACATGATGCATTGTTCAGCAACATCATTGGGATCGTTTGAGAAAAACAAACCAAGTACTGTCTCTTTGGAAAAAGAAGATCGTGAGTTGGCATGCATGAACAAGTTTACCTTCTTAGCAACATACCACTTCTATTAGACTTCATTGACATTGTCTCTGTATTGTTGTGAAGTGAACTCAGATGGCGCTTCAGTCATACTGTCATCGTTGGTTCATATTTCCTAGAACACATATTAAATGCACTCTCAACTTTGTTGTCTCAATGATTACTGTTGTGGTCAAGATATTTGTGCAGTTGAAGCTTAAACACTGTACATGTTTTTGTTGTATTTTCTGTCTGATCTGTACTCAGCTGTATCATCGTGTATGTAGCTTGCAAAGCTGAAACAGAAACACACAACATGCTTTCCTAGAAGATGTGGCCATAAAGTGGGCATAGGGATGCAAGTTATTGTTGAATATAGAACAAAGTTTCAGGCCAGTCTTGTGATGTTGCCTCCTTTAAATTAGTTGCTTGTCCTTCTCTAGTTCCGGGACTATCCTAATCTGCAGAGTGGACTGTATTTCTTAAAGGTAGCCTGCGTATTTCTTAAAGGTAGCCTGCATATTTCTTAAAGGTAGCCTGCATATTTCTTAAAGGTAGCCTGCATATTTCTTAAAGGTAGCCTGCATGCGCATTTGAGGAATTTTGACAGGCTATTGCTTTTATCATTCTATTTTATATTATGATATACAATTTGAAAATGCACACATTCTACACCTTTTTTGCTCTCTCAACACTCGTTCGTTGTCTGGTGTTTAATTTGGTTTGAATTTCATATTCTTTAAACAGCACGTTAATAGGCAGGTACGTATCATTGAATGGTATCGGGTTGATAGCAGCAAAAGATGACTAACTGGCTGACTTCAGGAACGGTCAGAGTCTGAACAAATCAAATCAAATTTGAATGAAGCAAGGCTGAGTTCCACTCTTTCACTAGAACCTGCCTCAATGATGGTTGGATTCCAGAACCTTCACTGCCAAGCATCCTCCCACAGCAGGGGTTTTTACCTCGCTCCTCTTCATTGACTCTGAGTGTATGAAGAGGAGCGAAACCAAAGCTTTGCTGTGGGAGGATGCTGCCAAGGTTCAGGGATTCCACTTAGACATGAAAATTGTAAACTTGGTGTTCGAGAGTGTCAACCATCACACAGAAATGCCTAATTTCTTTTGCTGCTCTCATCAGGTGTGTTAAGCCATGTTTTCAAGCTTGTTTTGTTGGTGCCAGTGTCTTTACGCAGCCAGGTAGTCAAGCAGTCCTATTGTTTGTATCCTTGGTACGACCTTGGTATTATGCTGGACTGACTTCCTCATTGTTTGTGCTTAAGATAGCAGCTCTGTGTTTGTGATACAGCAGTTTTGCATTGAATATTTACCCAGTTTTACTCTGTTCATTTGATTTTCATAGGATTTGATCGATTTTTGTACAGCTTTTCATCATTCATTATAATTCTCCCACTATGTCAGGACAGTTTTTACGCGTCAACGATAGAGGTGAACCCACTCATATCATAAGCTAAGAATTCCTGTGTCATGTTTAGCTTTCCCTCTTGCTTGTGAAGTGTTATACGTCCTTACCCTATATTTGTAAAATAGTTAGGCCCTACATCTATCAAGGGTAGGGATTCATTATGAGTAAAGCAGCTCCTTCAGAAAATGAAAGTGACATTTTTGACCAAGTTTATCACATAATGATTGCTCAGTCTGACATCGCTCTTTTAAAGGGTACCGGTATATCAAATCTTTCAAGACACATTTTGGAGCACCCTCTATAAGCGGAGCGAGGCACTTGACGGAAGCCAAGATCCACGTCTGTTTTATGATGATGATCTACCTACCGGTACATCACTATCTGCCTCTAATATCCTGTACTTTCATCATATTTTTCATTTTCAGGATTTGGTGCGGCCGTATATTGAGGTTATGTTCCAGAAGGAGGTGTACTGTACGTCTGTGGCTGATGGACCTAACCCCAGCTGGAATGAAGAACTCCAGTTACCATTCCAGTAAGATTTGAATCTTATACCAATTCAACCACAAATCTTTATTTGTAAGATTTCCTAATCCTAGTGAGTTGCAACAGTGAAGGCTTGAACCGACTGATGCATTTTCACACCCTGAACCCCAACAGCAGTCGTCAATCAAATCCTTCTTGCAGTCCGCCCAACGACGACTTCAGCACCACCAACCTGCAGACCGTGAAAGATGTCATCTATTTCAACCTGTTCGATGAGGTCGTCGTGGATGTCCTTCAAGATGATCGCCAACGAGCAACAAACATCCATCATCGTATTGAGAAGAAGTGGCTGGGATGTCTCAAGATACCATTTTCTACGCTCTATCTAAACTCAAAGGTAAGGTGATGTCGGCACAGTTCTCTGTCGTCAATGAAAATAGGCATATAATCGTTGGTGATGGCAGACATAACTATGGTCAAAAATTCATGGAGCAGAGGATGATTGGGCCTAAATCTTTTCCCTGATCTTTCCAGATTGAAGGTACCTTCCGTCTTGAAATGCCACCAGTGCTCCTCGGTTATGCCCACGACTCCAAAAACAACCGAATTGATGCAGGTCTTGGCCCAGAGATGGAGCTAGCCATGGGGGAGGAAGAGCAAACTTTTGTTTCAATGTTTGTGACCATCGAACCTCAGCTCTCGCCTCCTGAACCATTCGAGGAGAAGGTAAGGTCGTTGAGAAGTTTCAGCACCGGCGTATTGGCCAGGTGAACCTTGTGAAAATGTTGTCATTTCAGTACAAGGGTGTACACCCTAGTTATATATGTGCTCAAAAGACGGTCAGAATTCTTCACATTGATTCACGCTGATTCTGTGAATTTTCATCATCAACGTGCAAATTGTCCACCATTGTTCGTGTAATTTGACCTGATTTTTACTCATCTTCCTTTCAGCAAATTGTCAAATTAGTGAGTTATTCCATTGGTGTTTGTGATCTCATGTTATTGTTCACCCCAAAATAAACCACATAATGCTCCCCCTTCTTGTTACCTCTAGTCTGAATCTTGCATGCTTTGGTCTTCAGTGTTTCCTTGTCATTTGACTTGCATTGATATCTGGGTGACAGTCTTTTCTCATCTATCCAAAACCTATCGTTCAAGGTTATTCTGTCTACTGCCAACAGAAGTAGGCCCATTCTTGACTCTACTAATGGTTTCAGTAACCCTCTTTTGGACCAAGCTAATACGTACCTTGTGTGTTTATGGTATAACAAATGAACCATTTCTTAAAGAGAAGGGAGGTCATCTTCATCTCCCAGCCCCTTCCCTAGAGCTTAACCCACCAGGACCTTAACCCCCTACCAGTGCATCATTGGTAGCCTGAAACATGCAAGCCCTCCAAGCAGACACTGGGAGAGGATACTTGGTTGAATCGTCTGAATGTATTTGAGTTCAAACCCTTCCAGTAGCTTGATCATCAATATCACGGTGTTGTGATAGAACTAGAGGACTTCACGATTACTTAATTTCTTCACAGATTTTTTTTCTTCAAGTTTTCAGAATTGTTAGTTAATTCCAGAAGATGTGTATTTCTGCTTCTGTGGCAAATGTTTTGTCCANTTTCATTCGTCAGGCTAATGGACATTGTGCCGCATCTATATATTGTTGACATATTGATTAATTATGTATGAATGTTAATGCGCCGTGCTGATTTCAACGCCTCTGTATAATGAATTATGCACACCACATTCCATTTCTAGATCATTTCATGAATGCAGTAGTTCAATGACTGACTGGCCCACTAGAAGAATGCGGTCAGTTGGGTGTCCTCTAGAGACAAACAAATGAGGATTGGTTTTTGTGTTTACTAAAGTGCTTTTTAAAAATTCTCACGGTCGAAACCATGATCTAATAGACTGTGTTTAAAATAGCCACCTGGGAATACACTGGATGAATGCACACTCTAGATAATGAAAAGTAGGAAATGTCAGACCTCCCAGTGTCCTCTGTGATTTATTGTTACCCCCCTGGTCATGGCGTTGATTTTCCCCAACATGCTGTTGTCCTAGTCTCCTGCCCTGTCCTTGGTTGATGATTGTTGTTTCCTTTGTTTCTTATGAATAGCATGTTACTTCACCGTGTTCAGTAAAAACAAATGGAGGGATTATATTATCACCTCACACAGAGTAATCCATTCCATAACTACCTACACATGGATGCCATTTAACAGCGGTCAGGGCGTGCAACTCTCTTTAAATGGATGACCCCAAAATATGTGCCTTTGGTGGCAATGATTTTGCCTCTCAGAACATGTACGGGTACTGGTAGTGCACCTGTATTTCTATGTTGATAATGTACCCATCTGCTGTACAAAAGTGAGATTTTGTTCTCTGCTCTCCACAGTTTGACACCAACGAGGATGAAAAGCTCCTTGATGCCTCAGAGAGATGGTTGAATGAACTGAGGAAAAAGTTTGACAAACGAGAGTTCAAGACGTGTGTGACAGATCTGAACGGGAAGACAGTCTTCATCACGCGATACTTCAAGGCCATTAAGCCTCCAGAGGAAGTTTTGAATAAGCATGACAACGCTAAGGCGACTGCTGTAAGTTGATCAGGGTCTGGAATTTATCGACCTATGTTAAAGGAGCACGGTTTTGGATCTCAAATGCGTTATTTTACTGCCGACATAGAGGGAGCCACCTAGCGGCAGTAACACGAACTACAAAAATGCATTACAAAATGTACGGAGGAAATCGGGTCAACTCGCCAATACGTCGTTGGCCCCTGGGTTGGAGAGTGGCACAGTGGCGCCGGCTGTCGAGAAAAAGTGGTAATACCGTGCTCCTTTAACGTCAATGCATTCGTATTGTGGCAGTCAACAAATTGCATAGTACATGTAAAAGGCAATGAGAAAACTGTAAACTACCATGACTGCGAGGTGCTGAGATTACACCCAAATGTTTTTTCATTTCAGGACCTGGTAGCCCGCTATGTCTCATTGATCCCCTTCGTGTCGGACAGCGTTATATTCCCTGGTGTTTGTGACATCTGGAGCACATGTGATGTAAGTTTTCTGAATTAACCCTTTCATTGTCACTCTAGTTCATGGTCAGATCCACACAATGAAACCTCGTCCTGGCAGTTACAGTTGGTTGTGCATTGCGGGATGTCTTTTCTATTGCAGCAATTCATGAGGATGCTGGCAGGGGATGAGGAGGAACATGCTGTGACACTCGCCAACTATTTCCTCAGCATGGACAAGAAAGCATGGCTTCTGATAGGTCAGTTGAAGGATGGGCAAAGACCCTTTGATATTGATTTTCCTTCTCAGTTTTGTCTCAGTCAATTTCCCCAAGACGTCTCAAAAACAAACTGCATGTATAGCAACTGTGTACAAAATGTACTCTCGTGGTGATGTTGAAGATAAATGTTAAGATATGGCTGATCCCTAAATCGCCTCATTTCAGGTACTGCCATCCCAGAAGGTTCCACGGCCTACGTCCTGACGGAGGAGGAGAATGATTGGTTGATCTGGAACGCGAGCACCGGGCAGCACTTCAGTTACCGTGACAACTACTGCCCGCTGCAGTCTGTTGGGTGTGTGGTCAACCAGGAAAATGTAAGCAGATCTCAAAATAATGTGATTTTACAGGCATGCATCAAGAATTTCTGGTTCTAAATCCTTCAGTTTTGTTAATTTTCAGGCCGGTATGACTGTTGTTCATAAGTACTTAATACCCTCAGAATAAATCATTGTTTTTTATTACTGTGTTGTAGATTTGGGCAAACATCCAGGAGAATGATGCACCAAGTCGGATGGAGTTTGATGTGACTGACTCCAAAAACTGGAAACCATTCTTCACGAACAGGTTCCCCAACCCAGGGCTCAGTAGTGTTCAGGTATTTTATAAAATCAACCATGTTTAGAGAGATCTCTGGCACGTAATCTTTGAGGCCAAAATGTCACTTGAAGCTCAGATTTCTTGTGTGTATGTGAAAATCCCTCCTTTTTTGCTAACATTGTATTACGTTTGGTTGCAGCCTGATCGACTTGATTACCTGACAACTGAGAAGGCGTATGTTGGCGACTTGCAGGACAAGTTGGAGAGGACGATCCGTGAAAAGATCATGCAGTGGCGGCTTCGTCATACGACAAAATGGAATCGCTACTGCGTGCAAGCATTCAGGAAGCTCCTGATAAAGTGAGCATAAACTGCAATGGCAAACTCTGTCTGTCCATCCGTCCATTTGTCCATCCACCAGTCAACATTGGCTCGTCTTCTGCTGCGACTTCCCCCTCTTTTTCAAGATAATCCGTAGATTGGACAAGATAACCAGTCCCTAGAGAATGTTTAACAGCTGGAGGTCGTCTCCAAGTGCATCCTTCCTGCTGCATTTGTTGTTTCTTTCATGGGGTCACTTTTTCTCCAAATTTTCTAGGTTTGAAGAGGCAGGAAACAAGAGCATGAGAGATGAGACCTTCCCAGAACTTGAGGGGATACTGAAGACATATAAGGTATGAGTGTGTCATTTTGGCCATTTCAGTTCTTGCCCTGATGCATTTCAAATATTCTTTGGGACAAGAGAACATGAAGCTGTCGTTCGAAAACTCAGTTATTTTCCTTTATTCATGTTATCTCTCAACATCACAAATGTGTGCAAAAGTCCATTGGATTTTTAAAGCTGGACATGTATTCAACACCAAACTCTCTCTCTTGTTTTCAGATGTCAGGCTTCCCGCTGAACTCTCCATTCACAGAGATTGACCCAATTGTTGATTCGGTCTTTGCAACAGGCGTCCATGAGAATGAAGCCAAGGACGTTGAGTTTGCCCTTGCAGTTTACATCCATCCATACCCCCATTCCATCCTGTCTGTCTGGGTTTATATTGCTTCACTTACAAGGAAGAAATAAACACTTTGTTTCTCTCTCCAAGTCAAATCTAGATGTAAGGTGATGACAACTGAGCATCTGGCCTGATAACCAAAAGCCGCCTTCAGTAGTATCTGCCATGTGTCAGCTGAGTCCCAGGCATTTGGGCCTCTTGTTTGCCATGTATCAGCTGAGACCCAGGCATTTGGGCCTCTTGTTAGCTACATGTATGTGTCACCTGAGTCCCAGACATTTTGGCCTCTTGTTTGCCGTGAGTCAGCTGAGTCCCAGGCATTTGGGCCTCTTGTTTGCCATGTATCAGGTGAGTCCCAGACTTTTGGGCCTTTTGTTTGCCGTGTATCAGCTGAGCCACAGGCATTTGGGCCTCTTGTTTGCCGTGTATCAGCTGAGCCACAGGCATCTAAGCCTCTTGTTTGCTGTGTGTCAGCTGGGCCCCAGCATTTGGGCCTCTTGTTAGCAGCTGTGTGTCACCTGAGCCCCAGGCATTTGGGCCTCTTGTTTGCCGTGTATCAGCTGAGACCCAGGCATTTGAGCCTCTTGTTTGCCGTGAGTCAGCTGAGTCCCAGGCATTTGAGCCTCTTGTTCGCCGTGTATCAGCTGAGTCCCAGGCATCTTGGCCTCTTGTTATCTGTGATGCTATCATTTACATGGTTTGATTTGAGTTCATTTAGTGCATAGAGTAGTCATGATACTTGAGTTATTCTATTCTTAGTTGTAGGCCTAACTACAGCCATTTTTCTGTCCACGTTTTTTGGTACCTGAATTTTATGAACTAGGCAAGTTTAAGCCTAGTTAAAACCAGTTTTAGCACGCAGTGTTTGCTATTGTATGAACATATTTTATCAGAAGAGTGTAGTTTTGTTAATCCGTCCATGTTGGTACTCCATGGATAGCAGTTTCAGGAGACAGTAGTTGTTAGAATGCTAAGGTATATGACATGAAAAATAAAACTTCGACATTTTAGCAAAGAGCACAGCTTCTCTCTCTTTCCTTTTGGTATACCTGTTTTGATATTGATTTTGTATGTCGTCATTATTAAAATATTACTTTGTGGCAAGAATATGGTACTTTGTGGTAGATGAGGGAGACAATGATGATGGTATTCTGCTCGATGTGTGGGCCACGCGGGCCATGATTGTTTCCCGCAGCCATTTCGTCAAAGTGTTTTGACTGCATCAGTCACAGTCCAACAAGTTGGCACTCAACTGACAATGGCTCCTAGGCCATTATACTAAGTATCAGTATTATCGTGATTGCTGGACAGGTAATGAGCCATAGTTCCTCCTGCCTTACTGATGGGTGTGGCGCTGTCCTGATTGGTTCAGCCCGGCTTTATCTCAGCTTCAAAAGACGCGCCTGTCAAACTTTCCACCAGTCGCCCGTCATCTTCCGCTTCATTTGGTGTTGAAATCCTGTGTAGATTCGTCGAAAACCTCGCATTCGCGTTCTTTTGCATTGGAAGTACATGCCGAGTTATTCCTTCTTGGTAACGTGAAACACGTTGAAAGTCCATTACGCTGTTCTTCGTGAACTGAACTGACTCGAGACGATAGATACGATGTAATATTCACTCGCATAATTAAAAAGTCAGGCTGTTTTTTTCGGAAGTAGTCACTATTCTCGATAGTATTTCCTCGATACAACACTCGGTGAATATGAATGACCATCAATCCAAATTCGACTTTGTGTCTTACTCTTACAATGACCCTGCCACAAAACAGACAACGTCTGATGAGTTCTTGTCTTCAGTGGGATATTTCAACTACGAAAAGAAAGCCATTCAAACGACAGGTTCCGGTTCCGGGGAAGCAGACGGCAAAGAAATCAAGAAAACGGGGGAAGAGGAAGCTGAGGAGCAGCAGAGCAGTCTTGTGGGAGTTTTGGTGGAATATTCTGAGAATACCAACTTTCATGGTTTCCGGTACATCTTTGCTGCCCAAACGTTTCTTGGAAAGTAAGTTTCAAGCCTTTTATTGCCAAACTCGATTGTGCAACTCTAAAATCCTGAATGTGAGGTCGGTTTCAGTCATCTCCAATGACAACCATTCGTCCATCGGGCCCCTTAAGCTAGACGCTCAGCCATATTATGCGCGGGAGTCATCGGAGACTGGTCCTCGGTCCTGAACATGCTCCGCTAATAGGAGTGCATAGGGGAGAGACGAGTCAGTCACAGCGCACAAGGGAAAGAGACGTTCTTACGGTCTCCCGAAATGACCAGAAGGAAATTTCGGGTCACCCGAAAGGCATTCGCGCTACTTCGATGATTTCCTGTACATGTCAGGATCCTGGACGACCTGTCCTCGTATTAGCGGAGCAGCTCTGTCAAGGACAACGGACCAGTCTGTTGCACGTTTCATTCTGTAATGCCTTAAGGATAATGTATCACGGATATTTTCGCGGGCCACGAAATTCATTGTTTATTTACATTTTGTTCATGTCCAGGCTTTATTTGTCTTATGAGTAATTTGTTGGTAGCATGCTGTTGATTCCAAAAGTATTCGATTTGTTGGATTGGCATGTCCCAAAAGTCCAAAATAACATAATGTTTACAAACATTGAATGTAAACAATGAAGTCGTGATACATTATCTTTAAGGGCGGCGCACACGTGCGACTAATAAAATGGGGGCGACTACCGATGCGACTACTACGTCGCACGCGATAATTACCTTTGAGGTGGATCAGTGATGTCATCCGCGACATCACTGATCTTCCAAGGAAGCACTTGTCACAAACGAGTCAACAAAAACTAAAAAAAACTAAAATATGTTCAGTCGCTTCTGTGGTCGCAAGGCCGGTCGCCTAGAAAATCGCTCGAAAAATTGCAAGTGTGCGCCGCCCTTTATGCGACGGTCCGCGAGTTCGAGTCCGGTTGGAAACCTGTTTTTATTTCATGCCCTTTCATTTTGTGAAATACAGTATATCTGTTGATTGCTATAGTATGAACGCGACCTCTTCTTACTCCCAGGTTCATATGGATGTTACTCTTTCTGGCAGCGGTTGGTGGTCTCGCCTACCAAACTCACAACCGAGTTACGTATTTCAACAGTCTCCCAGTCAATGTCAACATCGAGGTTAAAACAGTTAAGTCGATGCCTTTCCCGGCGGTCGTAATGTGTAACACCAACCAGTACAGGTAATAAATTGCACTAAAAACTGACGATTTACTCCGGGAATATCACGTGAAATGTCCTTTATTGAACGGAGGAGGAGTGGCCCATATTTTGCAAATAGGCTATTTCATCCGCGATATTGTTGCCTATAGTGCCCGATGTATAATTCAAAATGTTCCGATAATATCCGTATCTGAAAAAAAATATTTCATTTTGTATTAATATTTATCGCCTCCATTCGAACAAAGTGCATTAGTAGTTTTTAATCTGTTTAATGGTATTGTCTTCGTTGCCGTTAATGGTGTGAATCCTGTTGCATGACGTAGGTGAATGCGTGTAGACCATTCAATCATCACGTTGAGATTTTTTTCACGTTCGACGCTTTTTTACAGCAAAAAGAGGTGTAGACTTGTTTTTTTCATAGGCCTACTACCTCTCAGCCACCCTTTGTTCCCTTCTTCGTAATGACGTCACTTCCGTTACTTACTGACGCAGGCGCAGATGATGACGTCATAGTCCAATTTGATGATGACGTCATAGATGATGACGTCATAGATGATGACGTCATAGATGATGACGTCATAGTCCATAGTCCGGCGCTAGATGAATGTCGTCCCCTTTTCACAGGATGACCGTTGCTGAGAAAATGGGCCTGTACAATGACATCAAAGAGTTCTATAGTTCGCTGAAGAGTGGCAATGCAACGCACAACAACAGTTTGGACAAAATGGACTTCAATAACTTGACTATGATGTTAGCGCACCAAAAGGACGACTTCATATACGAGTACGTACTAAAGAAAGTTTTTGCAAAGTCTTCTTCGTGGTAACATCGAACAATGGGAGTGAGTAGACGGCCAAAGGAGCTGATAACCGTATATTTGTTGACGGGGCTATGAAAGTACGACTAACTCAAGCTGGGAATCCACCATTAATTTTCAAGCTGATTTTGCGTTGCGACTTGGTTTGCAACTGGGTTGTGTTGCATCTGGGCACTCGATCGTCGAAGTGGACTCGCTAGACGTGATTTCCACCAATGGTAAAGATGTGGTCAATTTCAGTCGGCAATCGGTCGGCGACCGGTATCAGTTTCTTGCGATCTTATTCAATCGCCGGTAGCAGGTTGCAAAGCAAGTCGCAACGCAGAAAATCAGCAGATTAAGTGGGTTCACTTCTTGGAATAAGTACCACGCCCAGTCAGTTTTCTCAATTCTTTGTCTGCTCTCCCTGGCCTGACAAGTAAACAGTTGAACTGGAATTCCATGTATGCGTATTTTTGCCTGTGCGTAGTCCGTTTGCGGAAGGAAAGCAGCCGCTGTTGTGACGTAGGCTTCTAAAATGGTAGGCCTACTGACATACATGTATGAAAAAAACGGATGCGCCCCTCCTAAACGGACTACGCACACGCAATACGCATAGGCCTACACTCTAAAAAATGAAGTGTACGAAGTGCTAGATTTAGCACCTGGGTGCTCCGTGGAGGACAACTCTTCAAGAGTTGTCCTCCACGGAACACCTTCGTACACTTCAGTTTTTAGAGTGTACATGGATAGGCTGCTTAATTTAGGATCATTCGCAATCATATCTTTAGTTATGTCGTCGTTGCACATCGGTTATTTTACCTTCCGTTTTATAGCTGCCAGTGGGGATCAGAGAAATGCGGAGTACAGAACTTCACCAGTTTTGTCACTGATTTTGGCGTCTGCTTTGCCTTCAATAACAATCCGGACTCCACCAGGAAACTGGACGTGCTCGCCAAAGGTGAGTTGGGCGGCCACCAAATCTCAATACTGGAAACAGAACTGCTGAAATCCATGACTCTTCTTTGTTGGTTAATGGCTTGGTTTATAAAAGCTCTGCTCAGCAGGTCTGTGTGGACTTTCCTTTCGCCTTCTGCCCTTGTTTGAGCAGAGAGTGTTTCTTGTAACCATCGGATGACGACCAACATTGCATGGATAGGCCTACTTATTGCCAAACAATCCGATCTCAAATGCTCTTGGTCTGAACGTCTTGCAGGAGCGACGTTCGGCCTGCATGTTGTAGTGAACCTGGAGCAATATGAATACATGGCGGGGCCTAACGCGGCGGCGGGAATCAAGATTCTGCTCTATAATGAAAGCGACTTTCCCCGAGTGAGAGATCTCGGTTTGGCAATTCCACCGGCCACCAACACGCTCATTGCATTCAAGAGAAACAAGGTAAGTAGGCCTACCCTCGAGTCGACATGACTGGTTATCCACTGTGTGCCGCACAAGAAAACCTGACCGGTTCAAACTACCCGGATGACGTCGGACATGTCAATTTCATTGTGTTTGTTCGACCCTGCTTTTGACCTGCCTCACCTTCGACAATGTGGTCACACAGTAAATGTTATCGATGTATTTGTCCGACTTTGCTGGTAAAGATAGAAACCGGGCGGTATGCTATTCGGCTGGGCGCGCACACATGGACCGCAAATGTCAGTGCGGTGGGGGTGCATGTTTTCGAAGTTAACTGACCCACCGCTCGAAGGCGGTGACAGACTGGGCAGTTGTTCGATAGGGTGGCATCACAGCCTTTCTTCTCTTACTTTCGGCCTTTAGTTGTAGTAAAAAGTCGACATTCGCGCCCCTTTCTCCATCCATATACTGATTGCAGGTCAAGAATGTCCTGCCTCCGTATGGAAAATGCGGCAAGAAGAAATTGCGGAATTATGCCAAGTACGCTGAGTCATCTTGCGAGGTTGAATGCCTGGCTAACCTGGTGAATAAAGCATGTGGATGTCGAGGTACCTTTATGACATGGGATAAATCGGACCCCAACCCTCCGCCCTACTGTACACTCTCCCAGATGCACGGCTGTCTTGCGAAGCAACTGTCCCGTAAGTTGGTTTTTAGCTTTATGTTTTTAGCGAAGTGTCTGCCAAGGTCAACATACTATTTTTCCATTTTCGGCAAAAATCTGCAGGAAAAGCACTTTTTCCGATTACGTCTGGGGTACACGCCCCCCCCCCCACACACACACACACTAACTACGCCACTAGTGGCAATTTGTAAATGTGGNTCGGGCAAGACTTGATGAAGAACTGGTAGAGAAAGACAAACAGGCGATCAGGGCGATTTATGGGGAAGCGGTGAAGATGAGTAATTCCATTGGCCTGGGTGGCACCAACGACAATTTCTTGGCTACGCTGTCGGCTCTCGAAGATAGTCTTACCAACTTGACGGAATATATTGCTAATAAGTCGTCGAAGTTGGAAAAGGAGATCAACTCTCGGATCGGTGCTTTCAAGCAGATCATAGCCGAGCAGAGCATTCCAGTGAAAATGTTCGCGATCAACAACTTACTCCCACTCGCACTGGATCAACTCACTTCAGAGCAGCCATCATGCGATAACATAGGACAGTGCTCTAAAGAGGATGCTAAGCAGGCAACTCAGGCATTGGATAATTTTCAGTCCGAAGATTATGTTAAACAATATATTGAAAAACTAATTAAGATTTTTGAAGTTGTTGCAAAACTTTATAGACATCATTCTAGTTCTCAAATGTTGGATGCTGATGACGATATTCCGCACCACCTGATGTTTCAACATAGGAATATATCGCTCGCACGACATGCTGAATTTTTGGCAACTCTGAAAAATTTAAAAAGTAAGGTGAAAACGCTGATTGATACGACATGTAAGCAACATACAACATCGATTTCACTTGCTAGCATCAAAGATTGTCGTGCCAAGGCGGAACAGTTGACGAAATTCATCAGTACGACCGTATCACAAAATTACAGTGCGTATGAAAATGCAATTAATCAGCCAATTCTAGCCTTACAGGGACAAAAGGTTCATTTGAATGGTTTAGGGAGTAACCTTAAAATGGCCATAAATAACGTTCGTTCAAAGGCAAAGAAGTTTCGTTACAATCAGAAACATCCGGCGCTTGAGATGAAAAATATGGTCGAACTTTTAAGGAACGCCTCAGAACTCAAAGACCTTGTCCCGAATTGGAGAAAACAGTCAAAAGAGCAGCTGGCCATTGACTTCGCCGGGAGTTCAACCTTTATAGCCATTGCAAAAGCAGTTTTGGAAAAGAAAGATTTCATGGGTCTTTTGAGTCTTCTTAAGGACTATATATCAGAGGTTCAGTCAGCTGAGGAGGAGGTTTTGGATACTGTTGAAAATTATTATAAAGATCAGCAAAATTTTAGGGTGAGCGAAACGAGGAATATCACAACTGCGTTAGTGAAGTCGCTTGTTGGAAAGGTGAAGGAAATGAAGAATGACGTCGATGTTATCCTTTTCACCGTGAGGTACAGAGAATTTGTCGATTCTCTTGTGGAGTATAGAAAGTCGCTGGAAATCAACAAAGATTTCTACAAGTAGGTGTAGCTAATTCAGATCATCTTGACACATCAAGGCCTGCAGTCACTTCGCCTTTCGAACTACGCTCCCTTCATTGTATTGAGCGAGTGATAGGAACACTTGTCAGGGCAAGATGATTCAAATTTTGTCATGCCCAGCTTTGGATTCAGGTATCCGCGAATGACATGATACTGTTAGCCGCAAAGTATGATGACGATTGAAGTTTCCAGTGCTGCTTACGATACCTTTCTCCACAACATACATGGGGTAACCCCTCCCCCTCCCCTCCCCTCCCCTCCCCCGGCCTACAAGGCGGTGACCCTTACTGCCCTTTCAAACCCTGCTTCAGTATGATACACCCATTGTTTGAAGCCGTCTTTTTCAGGATGCTAGTAGGCGGTATTGACTGGCACACTTCTGTTTTGTCTCTTCTTCAGGGAAAACTTCTTAAGTGTTTCCATCTACTTCCAAGAGTTGCAGCAGCAGAGTGTCACGCAACAAGAAGGGTACACGTGGTTCTCTCTCCTGAGTAAGTACTAGAAAGTTCTCGCAAAGCTCCCGAAACGCCAACGCGAACGTCTATTCGGTGCTCTCATCGTGGCATCGTGGGTTTGGCGTTCACGTAACTTGGCGTTTCGGGGGCTTGCGAAAACTCGCTATTGCCAAGCATCGCCATTGTGAATCAAGAGAGAGTTGGATTTGCTTGAGTACTTTTATCCTCGTCAATGGGAATCGTGGCCTACAGCTGAAACTGATTTAAAATGGGATGGTTCTAAAGTACCGACGGAGAGGGAAGAGTCTAGGAGCTGTTGGACAAAAGAGTCGGTGATGTCCTTTCCGTCCGGTGATGACAGTTCATCTACTAATATCTTTACAGGTGATGTCGGTGGCACTGCCGGGTTGTTTATCGGAGCTTCGTTCCTCTCGATCATCGAGCTGTTGTACTTCATCGCAGTAAAGTGTTTCGGTGAATCAGACAACCTGACGTCGACGGTTGCAC
The DNA here is from genome assembly GCA_002633025.1 of Notospermus geniculatus. NCBI lineage: Eukaryota > Metazoa > Nemertea > Pilidiophora > Heteronemertea > Lineidae > Notospermus > Notospermus geniculatus. The sequence continues at coordinate 32,525 of NMRB01001769.1, read as the reverse complement.
CTGAGTAGCCATCTTGTGGTACCACCAGTCGCATCTGTCCAACCCCGTGTAACATCTGCTAGTGTTTCCGTATGTCAGTGTTTCCCCTGTTTGGGAAACGCTGGCAGAATCGGTGCGTTTCTCTGCGTGTTCTCGATTGCCAAGTCGCAGTTTATTCCGTCAGACAATATTAGAGAAACACTCACAGATGGGGAACATTCACAAACGTTACATCGGGGATAGACTTGCCTGGGGAGACAGTAAATATCACAGGAGATCACGGATGTTGAACACGGTCAGCTGATGAATTTTATCATGATTTTTATTTTTGTCTTATATAGTTTACATTAGAAACAATATGCAGCACGATTTCAACTCGAGTTAACTTGTAAATATCTCTCGCTTAATATTTCCCGTCACCAAAGCAAGCTACTCGAACGCCACTATAGGCTCAGCAGTTGAAAGCTAATCACGACTTTCATCAACTAATAAATTAATGAGTCTATTGATTTCTGTGGTGATAACTCAATAATGTTTTAATTGCGAGACTATAATAAATTGATAGTTTATGTCATCAAATATTATGTGCTTACTGAGGAAGGATTATTTGTCGGAACGATTCGGAAGGACGCTGATGAAGATGTTCTTGACATCAATACTTGTGTTTTGAGCGGATGTGTAAGTTCAAACAAAACTCGATCGTTTTCTCGACTTTAAATTCAATAATTGCCTGAAATATTTGGAAAAACAGTTAATACCGTGTCCATGTGGGGTTTCTTGGCTATTCATTCACACGGATTGCGGTGGACCATGGATCAGGATGCGCCAGAACGAGATATGAAATATTTTGTTCGTTAAGGGGGCGGTAGTGGAAACATACAGCGCCGTTTTAGTGCGGCGGTCGAAGGTTGAACCGTCTTATTTATGAATAACCATGTATTGTTAATAAAATTAGGCGTCAAGGACAAGCTGATCATGGTTCGTTGCCAAAACCTACACTCTTTCAAAAATATTGTCCAGCACAATGCTTTTGTACACCCGGTGCGTCCGTGCGCATAGGCCTATTTTAATGACAATAAGGAGGTTACTTTAATAGCCCGCGTATTTCGAAAAGCGTAGGCGTGTTTAGGCCAAAATATGAAAATTTTGGGAAGACTTTTCTCGTCCATCAGGCATCGCACTTCAGTGGTTTCTTTTCATTTGGCAGCAGTATATTTGTGCGCAGGGCGCGACGTTGAGATTTTTTCACTATTCAACAGGATTCGGGAGATATTCAAAAAGTTCATTTTTGACCAATTTTTGGCACAAATTACATAATTATCATTACTAAGAATTAGAATTTGCAAATTATCTCAACGTCGGCACCTGCACATATGTATTCCCCAACATTTTGTGGTAAAACGCCAGGTCCCAGTCGCCTTGTTGCCGAGAAATCTATGACGAAAAAGTCAAATGGGGGTCTCATTGTTTGCTTAATTAGCTGATTAATGAAAGATGAAAGCACATCGTTTACAATTCAGATGTGTAGAATAAGAGTAGCAATTTCATAGAAATACATGAAATCGATGCTACCTTTTTGCTTGAAGAAAATTTGAATTGTTTTCAGTCGCCATTTGCAGTGCGCTTCCTTATGGCTACCGCCCCCTTAATTTGTCAAACTATCAACAAGTTTTCGTTTGAGCCAGCGCATGCGCATGAGTTTCGTTTTCGGTGCACACCCACCACCGAGCTCACACGGCAATGAGTACCGCAGCCTTCGCCACAGATTTCACAAACAAAGATAACTTTATGTACGATTGTGACACCGTGAAAATGGGAGAATTTCCAAGTGAGAAAGAAAGCTGCAAGGAAAGTGATGAGCAAAAGGTTGAGGACAACACGGGAACAACAGAAGGAGGAGGAGGAGGAGTTATCGGGGCTCTATCAGAATTTTCGGAGAATACGAATTTTCATGGATTTCGTTACATTTTTGCAGCCTACACAATTTTCGGCAGGTAAGTTGTCTGGACGCAGTCTTTTTCCTAGGCCCTGTTGGTAAACGGGAACGAAAGGTACAGCGCTTATTTGATTCGATTCTTCCTTGACCAAATGGCCAAGTTTTTGATAATGATAAACATTTTCTTGGTTGTGTTAGCCCTGTCTGGTCTGCTGTTGGAAACGCCCCCCCCCCCCCCCCCNAAATGGCCTGTATTCCTCGGGCCGCCTCATATGATCTGTACATTCAAGTTTTAGCGTTTTATTTCCTAGGATTGCCTGGTTGTTGATCTTCCTGATCGCTGTTGGGGGACTTGCTTACCAAACAATGGACAGAGTAAAACTTTACAACCTCCGCCCAGTCAATGTCAACATTGATGTCAAGCGAGCGCCGTTCTTGCCATTCCCGGCTCTCGTACTTTGCAACACCAACCAATACAGGTACGCACACTGACAAACTTTGAGTCAGATGACTCAGTTTTATTCCTGGGCCCGGTTGCACAAAGAATCTTAAGTCTAAGAAAAAACTTAAGTCTGAAATGAAGTCATCTGATTTGCTGAAACCTGGTCACATGGTGACTTAAGTCAAACTTTAGACTTAAGATTCTTTGTGAAACTGGGCCCTGGTTTGATTCGTTTTGTAAAAATGTCCTTATTTCCTTCAAAGTCGATCGTCCAAGGCATGATTCGCCGGTAGTCTGGCTGGAAACCTGACTGTGACTGAGTCTCGACTGTAAATCACGAGTCATCGACTCATTTTGCGAGTCTTTCGCCGTTAAGTGAGTTCCATGACTCAGTAGTGAGTCATTTTACTCAGATATAAGCCGAGGACTCATTGACCTACTTTCTCCCATCAACAAATGAGTCAAATTTGGGGTTGTTTTTGATTCGGTAGAGTTTCTCAGTGTGTATAAAAGCAAAGAGCGAAAAATTCCTCTGGCCATTGCACATGGACACAAGCTCGTCTGTCATAGTTTTCTAACTAGCACCATACCCCAACCAGTTAACAGGTCATGGTACCCAGTTCATTCATTGCTCGCCGACACCTATACCGTTGTGTACTTTATTGACAAGATAGTCACACATCTTTTTTAACATTTTCCACTTACTTAATTGGATTAGATGAAAACGAATTAACAAAGTTTGGTCCAACTCTCATGGATGGACCAAATATAAATGTTCCTACCGCATTAAAATTTCATGGGTAGACATTAAAACATTACAATTAGTGATAGCAGTGAAGCAAAATACGCAAAAAAATGAAATAAATCAACATTACGAACAGGAACTGAGTTGTAACTGACGTTTACGGTTATTGTTGATCGTTGTGCCTAATGCAGATCATCCACCTGTTTTACGGCAGGTTTACGACTCGTTTACGATTCGTTCACGACAGCAGTCGTAAACCTGTCACGAAACGAATCGTTAACTTGTTGTAAAGCCGGTGAATCACCCGCATAAAACTTACGATATCGTTGTTTGCATAAAACCTGCGTCATCGTTGTTTGCAAGAAACCTGCGTCATCGTTGTTCGCATAAAACCTGCGTCATCGTTGTTCGCATGAAACCTGCGTCATCGTTGTTTGCATACAACTTGTTATCAATCGTTGTTTGCATAAAACCTGCGTCATCGTTGTAAAACCTGTGTGGTGTGGTGTTGTTGTTGTTGTTGTTGTTGTAACACAGACTTCGAATTGTGACCATAGCACTCTCATTCTTATCCTGTATTGTCTTCTGATTCCACACTCAGGATGACAAAAGCTGAGGAGATGGGTGTATACTACGGCATCAGAGATTATTTCACTTCTCGGCTTAACGGTACTGCTAAGATTGACCCCAAGCTGGACCAGATGGATTACAGGAATCTCACTTTGGAACTGGCTCATCAGAAGAATGACTTCATATATGAGTATGTATGATGCCTGCCACACATCGGTTGATTCCAAAATCCATGGACTGTCTTCTCGATCCTGGTTCCTGTTGTCTACTGGTGACAATGTTAGAGGGCCAGCTTTCATGTGCCATCTTGATTATGACTGTGGTTCAAAGGTAACCAGCAGTCAAATCAGCTCCGGGAACGATTACAAATATTGTCTTCATTCTCAGATGTTGGTTGAAATAAAAATGGCCGAATGGCGTTCTTCTGGTAGATGACAAAGACGCCTTGTGGAACACTCAAGCTTTCGATGACGTACCCGCAAAAAAGGGGATCTGCATCTTCTCACCTTCTTTGTGGTAGGCCTACCTCAACCTCGTTTTTCCAGCGACTGCAATCGTTTAGTCATATTGCTCTCATTACCTTCTTTTAGCTGCCACTGGGGGTCAGAGAAATGCGGAGTACACAACTTCACAAGTTTTGTCACTGATTTTGGCCTCTGCTTTGCCTTCAACAACAATCCGGACTCCACTAGGAAACTCAACATCTTCACGAAAGGTGAGAAGGTTAGGCGAGCGGAGCGGTTTTCACAGGCATTTGGATCTGTTAAACCATCCAAGTATTGTTAAACCATCGAAGGATTATCCAAAACCCTGTGAAAGCTGCACCGCTCGCCGCAAACCACGCCGGAATCCGCTATAGTGGAAACACGCGACACGAACACGCAGGCGAACAAAGGTTTCATGGGGATGAATCCTTTGTGAAGCCATTGTTCGCCTGCGTGTTCGTGTCGCGTGCCATCCGATGTAAAATCAGCCTAATGTTTCTACTATAGATTCATGGGTGTTTGTGGTGCCCACTTGAACCGGAGGGCAGGGAGGAAAATCCAGTATCTGTTGATAATAATAACTGTCTCTTCTTAGGGGAGACCTCGGGCCTGAAAGTCGTAGTAAACCTGGAGCAATATGAGTACATGGCGGGGCCTAACGCGGCGGCGGGAATCAAGATGCTGCTCTATAATGAGAGCGACTTTCCCCGTGTCCGTGATCTCGGACTGGCAATTCCACCGGCCAGTAACACACTGATTGGCTTTAAAGTCAGCTCGGTGAGTGATGTTCCACGCACAACAACGTGTCGAGTCGCCATAACACAGTTTAAGATGTCGCCCCGAGTGGTATATCACTTCTTCCACACATTCAAGTTATCAACAGCGTTAAACTACCGTTAGCAGCGTCAGTAATCCAGATATCTCGATTGAAATGGTACGGATGGAGGCCGAGCATCCGCTGGGCGTCTTGCGTGCGTCCGTCCGCTGCGTTCGCTGTTCGTCGTCTGGATGACACTTCCCATATCGGGTGGCTGTTCACCGGTCGACTTGCCAAAATCTCTGAATGCATGTGTGTCAACACTACATTTCTGATCGCAGGTCAAAAACCTCAAACCATCGTATGGAAGGTGCGGCGAAATCAAGTTGAAAAACTACAAGAAGTATTCTGAATCGTCATGTGAGGTGGAATGTATGGCCAAGAAGGTTGTGGAGGCGTGCGGATGCCGGAGTCTCTTCATGGCCTGGGATGAAAAGGATCCGAACCCGCCACCGTACTGCTCATTATCTCAGATTGATAAATGTGTGAAAAAGGAGAGGGAAGGTAAATACGGTAGGCAGGAAAATGGCTGCAGCAGTCCTACACATAATTTAAAATATCCGGACAAACTTGTAGGCGGTGGAGGCCAACGCCGATTTCCCCTGGACGCACTCCAGTTGTGGAAGCTCCATGCTTGCTGACGTTCGGAATGTTCTCCCGTTTCGAAAACGACTGTCTGCAAATTCTGCTCTTGATATACTTGTGGGTTATTTTTCAGCCATTGATCATCGTCAGTGCGAATGCCCTCTTCCCTGTGATGAATCCTTTTTTCTCACAACCGTCTCCTACTCGGCAATTTCGGACTTCGAAGCTTTCAACATGGCTGCGTACATTGCTCAACACAGACCCGACATCGTCAAAAGGTTTCGGGCTGGAAAGGTGAGCTGGGCTCGGCTGGATGACGAAACGGCGGCAAAAGACAAGAAGCATATCAAAGACATCTTCACCGAGGCTGTGAAAATGAACGATTCCATTGCTGACCAAAATGGAAACAGCAAGGACCAGTCATCCGAGTTCATGTCCATGTTGACCGCGGTTGAAAAAGACGTCAAGACGTTGTCAGCAGCCATTGAAGCTGAAGTTGCCAAGGCGAAGCGTCTCGTCGAGGCTGAGGTGAACACTTATAAAGACTCGATGGATTACGAAGCGACTTCTATGATCATGTTCGACATCGAGAATCTCCTCGGGCGCGAGATTCAAATGTTGTCTACCATTTTTAGTAATTGCATTGCTCTTGCCACTCCCCAGAATGGTGGAAAAGTTCGCACCGATTGCAAACCAAAGGTCGAAGAACGAATGACTGCAATAAAGACCGGGTATATGGGGAAGATCGACGTGCTTGTTGACATTCTGAAGACAGTGGAGGGCCTGTATACTCTTGTTGTCGAGGATAAGTTTGATGGGAAGTGGAACGGAGCCAATGTGTCCCTCCCGGAGCCCCTCATGCGTGAGTACGGGAATGAAACATTGAAACTGCTGAAAGAGTTCAAGGTGACGATCGAAACATTGCGGGATAAGAAAAAGCTCATAGATACATGCGCAGTAACACTTGGCACTTTTATTCCACCGGCCCCCCATGCTCTACCGTACAGTAGCATTGTAACACAGGCGGGGCAATGTCAGACTCTTGCCGGCGATGTTCAGAAATACATCACGGAGAAAATAACGGCGAATTACAAAACTTATATAAACTTATTGAAAACGCCACAAAACAAACTGGGAGAAGAGACCGTGAACTTGAATCGCTTGATGAGTAATTTGGCCATTGCGAGCGGTAACATGTACGGGAGGATAGGAAAGTTTCGACAAATTCAAGCGAATCCGGCGGAGGAGATGCCGTCCATGGTGAAACTTATCAACAACGCCTCCCAGCTTCACGACCTCGAACCCAATTGGCGTCGTTTATCGAAGGAACAGGTGGCGATTGAGTTCGCTGGTAATGCAGCCTACCTAGCGGTAGAAAAGGCCGTCCTGGAGAAGAAGGATTTCCTGGGGAACTTGGATCTGCTGATGAATTACATGAGAGATGTCCAGACCATGGAATACAAACTGCTCGAGGTGATCACCGAATCCCAGAAGTCTAGGAAACGTGATTCAAACAGTACAGCCCTGTTGAAGGCAATGATTGCTAGGATGCCCTCCTACATCCGCAAGGTGAAGGAACTGAAAGACAAAGTAGATGTCATCGAATTCACTCTCGAGTACAGGCATTTGGTCGAATCGCTCGTCAGCTTCAGAAAGTCATTGGAAGTCAACCAACAATTTTACAAGTGAGTAGTCTGACTGTTCGATGTGACTGATGTTGTTGTTCCCCGTTTTCCGGTGTTCTCGTAAATTAGACTGACGGAACAAGCTACGACTTGACAAACATTGACACACACGAAGGTGTCAGTTTAAGGTGTTTCTCAAATGACCATGTCTGATGCTATAGGAAAAGTGACCGACGTATACAACACTCAACCAGAATCCAATTTGGACTTCGATCTTGTAGGCCAACTTCTCTACGAAATCAAATTGACTGGATGAAGATTCCTGTTGACCGATATTTTCTTTACTATAGGGACAACTTCCTGACTGTGTCACTCTACTTCCAAGTGCTGCAGCATCAGGATGTAACTCAACAAGAGGGCTACACCTGGTTTTCCCTTCTTTGTAAGTAGTTAGCCAGATGGCATCATCACTGTTCATCACAATACTGCTAGCAATGTCTGCGACCCTGCGGGCTACCTCAAACCGTATGTTGATGTCTGTGACCCTGCGGGCTACCTCAAACCGTACGTTGATGCCGATTACTTTCTTTATCTTGCTGCAGGTGATGTTGGTGGAACAGCTGGATTGTTCATCGGCGCTTCATTCCTGTCCATTATCGAGATGTTTTACTTCTTCGGGGCCAAGTCCATCATGAGTTGTATTGCGTATCATAAGAACAGGAAAAAAGTAAAACCAGAACCTTTGAAATTCTAAAGCAAGGCAAAGATGTAATCATGTGTCAACTGCATCGATGTTTGTCTTGCTCAGCGATGAGGAACAGGGAAGTAGCGGCGCTGTTTTTGGTCACTATCACACTCACTTAGAGAATATACTTGTACAGCATTCGTTATGTCAAACTAAAATCGGCTGCCGAAACCCTGGGTGTGACATTCGAACGGATGATGTCTGGAGGCCCTCCGTAAAGTGTTCATACATCCTCTAGCTGGAGGAAGTATTACTCCCACTTACCTGTCCCATTCATTCCTGAATTAGGAAAAAAATGACTAAATCCTAAGTTGAAAATAATGGGGTGGGATGGTCAGCAGCAATAATGTAACTTACTTTCCCACTCCCGAGCCTGGCAAAAGAATGGCAGCGTGTGATATCTTCAACTTAGGATTTGGTCATTTTTTCCGAGTTCAGGAATGGTACAGGTAAGTGGGAGTTTAGAGTATGTTTCCATTTTTTATAACGAGGTAGGCCTATGAAGCCTTTTCCGTTTCTAGAAGCTTTAACACAAACGTATTGTTTTACCAATATTCATCAGTTTTATGCACTTTTTAAACACTTTATCTGTTACCCCTTTTTAAAGCGCGCCAGACAAATTAATTTCAATTAATAGGGCGCTATATCATTGTAAATTTCCTATCACACATTATTGTTATCAAATTAAATGACATAACCGCTGCCCAAACATGCACGTTTAGATCTGCGCTCGGTTTTTATGACAAGTGAAGCTTAACTCCCCAAAACATGTGTTCCCATGGATATCTCGGGGAAGAAAAAGTAGCTGTTTATCCCATTTACGTACTCGTATCAAAAATTCATGAGCGACTTTTTGTTCATATTTAGTAGTCTCGCGCGTACACGCCCATGGCCCGCGGTGGTAATCAACTATGGCATGATATCTGTTGCAAAATTCGGTATCAGGCCGCATAAAACCGGAGGTCGCATAAAACATAAATATAATTTTACCGCATGCATGGATGTGACATCGAACAAAAAATGAACTTTACCGTATGCACATGTTAAATTTTATCGAACATGAATATGTATGTCCAATGCAAATATTAGCCTACAACATGTATATGATTGAATTGAATTTTGCAACGGATATCATGCCATAATCAACGGTCGAGTCATCTTTTCGATTCTCCAGAACAGTAGACATTTACAACAACGAAATCCCCGGTGTTGGAGCATGAAACAGTTTCTTGACATGTCCCAGCGATTCTTTTGTTTATGAAACGGTACAAATTTTATGGATTTCTAACACCGCAAGACGAATGTATGTAAGCTTATAGTTGCGCTTCCACTACAAAAAAAAGCCGGTATTTGTCCGCTCTTATTCTGCTTCCATTACAGAATAGCCGTGTTTAATAAGTCCGGTTCTATTAAGTGCGGATCTATTTAGTTCGAGTTGCGCTTCCACTACAAAAAAGCCGGTATTTGTCCGCTCTTATTCTGCTTCCATTACAGAATTNGGGTTCATGTAGTATATTGAATAGAGCCAAGTAATGCGCATGCGTGACAACGATGAATGGGGGGGGGCTAAATTGACCAATGAATGGGGGTCGCCAGGCCTTACGTCCTGCCTTTCGTGTTGTCAGTCACACAATACAGGTTATGATTCGTGAAAAACACACAAAAAGTAGTTATTAATAAATTATTGTAGCTATTATCTTTTTCAAGTCATCTCCAAAGTCAACATCGTTATTCTGTTTCACTGATTTGAATTTTAATCCATCAATAAAACGACCACATCTTCTCTCAAACGTCTGATTCTTGTTTTTATATTTAAATGGGTATGGATGATTTGACTCTTCAAAAATGAAACCATTCTTGTGGTTGCATAGAAGGAGAGGAAAGGATAGAAAATGTTTTTAAAAATTCTAAAATGGGTGATTTCAAAGTCGGTTTTTAGATTTGGTTTTAAAACTAAGTGGAAGACTAAAACCCATGGTTTTAAACTAAGATTGAAATCACGTTTGGTTTCAGTCTACATGTAAAACCAGGTATTAGGTCTTATCCAGACCCATGGATTTAGGGGTAGAAATTAATACCAAAACTAATACTAAAACCCAACACTAAAACCAAAACCAACTTTGAAATCACCCATATATTGCGTCTCGGAAGGGAAAAGTAAAGCAACTGTAGGCCTACGTGGAAAAATGATAAAAGGACTATAATCTGTATCAATATAGATTTATATACATGTAGTTATTGATCGGAACTGCATGATATATGACTGAACCCTCGACATAAGCAATAAAGAAACCATCGGAACCAGGGACCGTGAAATTCCCAAGGTTTTCTGTGAATAGATTCCCCCGTAGATTCCCCGAATCACAAAAATGTTGACGCCATAACCAAGTTTTCATTTCCTATTCATGGTATGCAGGAATTTGCTCGTGTCAGAAGACTAATACAGAGAGAGACTCCCGCCACGGTGCACGTATTTACAGCAAGGTGATGGGATATTTCTAAGATGCTGGCGGAGTGCTGTACACGGTAGGTGCAAAACACGAACCATGGCCTTTCAAGCCGACCGTGATTGAAAACCGTGCAGTGTGGGCATAGTCTCAAAAAGGCATATTGCTTTAACTCGGGAGATGGTGTAGGCTAACTGCATGGTGTACTACTATATGGATGTCAATGCTCCATTCGTAAAACCGTCCATGCCGTTTTTCTTCGACTGCAGTCCATGTATTCGCCAAGGCAGGTGCATGGTGTTGTATTCGCCAATGCAGGTGCATGCTGTTGTATTCGCCAATGCAGGTGCATGCTGTTGTATTCGCCAATGCAGGTGCATGCTGTTGTATTCGCCAAGGCAGGTGCATCATGTTGTATTCGCTAAGACAGATTTCAAGGTTTCAAGATTTTCTTGAAAAGATGTTTCCTCTCTGTTCATTGTGATAGGCATAAACTTTGAAGAAAACAAGTACGCCTATACATATGCAGGCCTCCTAGTATTACTAGTATGCAGTTAATAGAATTCGGGTGAATAGACATCGATAGGCCTACACGATACAATGATTCTTTCTTCCTATTTCCAATCATGGTATTAAACAGATATGTGTTAAACGTGTGATCGATCCACTTTGGAATGACACATGTAAGAAAAACCAATAGTGCCGCATGGCTTCTGAATGAATGGTTCGTCGACCAATCATCTGTCCACAAGACGTCACATGCACGTGCGTCATTACCGCCACAGGTTGATCCACTGATGAAAAAATTCATTTGTTGTATAATGAAGAAATTGACACACTAACCACATTTAAACATGCCTACATGTAAGTACCGTATACGTATTTCAATAAACACAGAGGGCGAATGCCGAAAGCGAAAAAGGGCGCCGATGCAGCCGAAATCAATGACGACACGGCAGAGGGAGGCGAGGAGCAGGAGGCGCCACCGGTCGATGAAAACAAGGGACGTGGAACGTGGGCAAAAGAGAGCGAATTTTTCTTAACCGTGCTAGGATATGCCGTGGGACTGGCTAATGTCTGGAGGTTTCCGTACATCTGCATGAAGAATGGCGGAGGTACGTTGCTCTTGTGCGCATCAGTTTTCAGCAGCCAGCAACAAGCCGAAATTCCGCTCTTTCGTCGTTGTGGTCGCTCTAATTAGTTGGGTGTCACCTTTACTTGCAGGTGTATTCCTTATCCCGTATCTACTGTCCATGCTTTTGGCGGCAATACCGCTGCAGTTTCTAGAGATGGGAATAGGGCAATTCTCCAGCTTAAGTGCCCTCAAAGTATGGGAGGTGTGCCCACTCTTCACAGGTAGGCGAGGGTGGCGCAGTGGGATAGAGCGTCCAAAGCGTGACCGACCGAGAGGCCACTGGTACGATTCCCGGTCGAGCAACCACTCTCTGTCAGGATAAAGTGCAGCACTGGATGGTTCACCTGCTCGTTGAGTTCTTTAGAGTGGGTGGGGTAATAGAAGTTGTCAGTCAGTTGACCAATAGGTGTCACTACGGTCCAATTCAATGCCTAGCGGACCCATTCATGGTTGACTTAAACTCCCTACGCAGTTGTGTACCGCGCCCCCTTCGGTTTACCTGCGAGTAAACCGAAGGGGGCGCGGTACACAACTGCGTAGGGAGTTTAGGTTGACTGAGCACCAATCAAGAGAGTCTTCTATTGTTTTTGTCCGCTACAACTTTTTGGCGATAAGCGCTGGTGACTGCTCCTATAATGTGAATACTTCTCGCGTTGATGGTAGAATGTAGGCCCCTACCTGTATCTTCTGTAATTTCAGACTTTATTTTATTCCCGTTCCTTCTCGCCAGGTATAGGTTGGGGCATGTTCATCATCTGTTACATCGTCTGTGCCTACTACAGTCTCGTCATGATCTGGACGGTCTACTTCGCTGGGATGTCATTTCAAAATCCTCTCCCATGGAGCCATTGCAACAACACCTGGAACACGGAAAACTGCTCAGAATCTCGGAGAGGACACATTTTCAACGTAACTAGTAACTATACTGGAAACTGGACTTACTCCGAGCTACAGAACCAGTCTACAAGTTCATTTAACTCTTCCCATGAGCTCACATCAAATCTTACCAGCTCAACGAGGTTTTCCTCACCAGCAGAAGAATTCTTCAAGTTAGTATACCGTGTTGGCAGGCCCTTTGTGTCTGCTCAGTATTGACTCCCAAACTCAGCCTTAAGTCTGGCTCAGGTCGACGTTGCGTCTTGAAGCAACTCGACGGATCCGTCGCAGATAAAAAAACCACCACGCGCAGGTCGACATTTCAGCGATTGAGAGGAAGGTGCAACTGGCCGTTACCTCGAACAGCACGCTCATGTCGACAGCGCGTCTTCTATGCCCTCGGTCCATTCCACTGTCGCCATTTTCTTTTTCCGGTATACGTCACGAAATTTTCAATGAAATATCCCCGTTCAAGCAACTGATCTGTCGCAAGCAGGTGGAGGTCGACGGATCTGAGGCACTGGAGACAACTTGTCGCCGAAAAGTAGAACATGGGCAACTCGCGACAACTATATAGCGGATCCGGCAGTTGCTCGGAGACGCAAGCGCGCTCACGTCGACAAAATCGGCAACTGATCAGTCACTCCGAGTTGCTTCCATCGCCGGAAAGCTAGTTGCCGCGAGTTGCTCAAGACGAAATGTCGACCTGAGCCAGGCTCTAGTGAGAAGCGCTCACACCCTTTCGTCGTTTCAGGTTCAATGTTCTTGACATAAGCGACGGTATCGATGACCTCGGTGGACTGAGATGGCAGCCCGTCGTCTGCCATTTTATCGTTTGGCTGTTTGTTGGTCTGTCGATAATCAAGGGAGTCAAATCGACAGGAAAGGTTGGTGAACATTTTGAGAGCATGATGTTTTCGGCTCCATTCACAAGAAACTCGTCACATAGGTACTCATTGTTGTTGTTGTCGAAGACCAGCTTCATCGCAAACTGGGCACACCCACACCTGCTCAGCTCGCCACCCTGACAACCACCGTAACGTGTCCAGACTTGGTACCGGATATCAGCTGGTTCAACCGTCTTCTGTCCTTTCCTTTCCACTCCTTCTTCCGTGCAGAGCCTCTCTTCCATTCTCCACTGCCATTTCCAGCGACTCGCTCTCCTCCTCATCCGCGACGTCCTTCAGTGCAATGAGCACCTCCGACTCGCCCATCTGTAGAGCCCCTTCGATGGGACCTGTCGCAGCTAGGTACTCGTTGGAAAGCGCTGAGTGAATGCATTCCGATGAATACCAATGTGACAGGGCTTCTCTGCAGGATTCAAGGATTTGGAAGGTTCGGTATTTCTAACGATACTGCCTCTGGCAATGAAAAGGTTACAATTCAAATGCCATAATATCCTCTATTTCAGGTTGTGTACGTCACAGCTACTGCCCCGTATATCTTTCTCACCATATTACTAATCAGGGGGTGTACCCTTCCCGGATCTCTCCAAGGAATCATCTACTACTTGAAACCAGATTTTAGCAAGTTGTTGACTTACAGTGTGAGTGCAACTTCCTGTTCTTCTGCATTGGTTTTCACATCTTGATGTTCGACAATACTTGCCGTCCGCCGGACATCCTCCGCCGCGTTCCCCACAGCTTTATCTTCAGGTGATTGGTTCCGGCCAGAATTCCTGTCGATTGTCATCAGGGTGTACCGATATGTGATGGGATAAGAAAACCTTGGTAGGCCTAACTGGCATGTACCGTACTTCTTACTTCAGATCTGGTCCGATGCCTGTTTGCAAGTGTTTTTCTCCACTGGACCAGGATGGGGTGGAGTCATCACAATGGCGAGTTACAATAAATTTCGACACAATATTTGTAGGTAAGAATATTAAAGTTAGATTGATGGAATACCGATGCAGAAACGATATGACCGTCTGAGAAATACAAGGGCTGTTTAGACGGCAGGAAAAAGACCATCTGCGATCCGATCGAATCGGAATTCGGCTCTAATTTCTCCCCGTCTACGGCTACGATGACGTTGACGACGACAACGATAGGTGAAGACGACGACGACAATGATGATAACGATGACAAAATATGTCTAGGATCATATGCATGATGTTGGGTGAACTGTTTTACCGTTAGTGACCTCCGTCTAACGATTGCTTTCAGAACTGCAATACTGGTTCCAATCCTCAACGCTGCCACCAGTTTGTATGCAGGTTTCGCCGTATTTTCTGTTGTGGGCTACATGGCTTATGAGGAGGGGGTACCCGTTGATGAGGCTATCAGCTCAGGTAGTAGATATTGGCGCGCCACGGTTTTCAATG
>NMRB01001768.1:118996-130763 GCA_002633025.1 Notospermus geniculatus | reverse complement strand
CAACATCCCGATCTAAGAATTGCTGCAAACACGTGGTGGTTACAAGAGGACTGCACAACAGTGCAGAACCTAATTGAAAGCCTTGAAGCACGACAAATCTCATCCTTTCCTCCTTTCGTACATGATCTTGATCTGCCCTGCCTTGGTTGAGACCGGAGCTCACAGATGGCACATTTTTAATGCGAATTGAGTGTGGCGCGTCTCTGAATCGATTTGAAAACGGTGTGAAAACGGGTGGGTCACACTCGCACCGTTTTCCGTAGAACGTTTTGCGGAAATCGGCTTCAAATCGATTTCAGTGTGAACGCACCTTAATTATAGCAAACACGTTAATCAAGAGACCTGCACACGAAAAAGGAATGATTCATTTATAATGTCATTTATTCAGAAAGAAATATTTCATCAAATGAGATGCATCAATCAGTATGTAACTTCTAAAATGGTATGATATTGAGGACACAAAGATGATTCCAGGGCCAGTACAGGGGCGGATACAGAGGGGGGTTCTGGGGGTTGGAACCCCCCCCCCGTCGGCGACGAAAGATAACATTTTTTATTGCTTAACATAAAAAATCTCGCTTGTAGCGTAGCGCCCGCCAGTGTATCTGATGTAATCATGGTGAAACAATCGTTGCATCAATGACTCTTCCCGTGCTTTTGACAAGATACTGCATTATGTACTGTTTCGAAATGTCTAAAGTTCTGGCAATATTTTCAAAACATTTCTGCGACACAACATTTTGAAAACTGTTTTCGAATATTGTTGCGGCTTGTTTCAGGGTTGCTCTACTCTGTGAAAACATGTTTTGATAATGTTGCAAATATATTGTTTTGCAATGTTTCAGGTCCAGTCGAGTCCACATTGTGCAACAAACCAAAACCAAACGGTATTTTGGAAATGTTGCAAATTGGATGTTTTTGAAATGTTTTGCAAATGTTGATGGTGTAGGCCTAGGAGGCGTGGCATCGGACTTTCTCAACCTCAGATGCCGGGAAATTGCTTCTCAGAGCTTCTGATTATCAAAATTTTCCTGGGGGAGGTCGCCTCCGGTCACTGGTCACTAGGTTTCGAACTGCCAATAATGTCGGGCCAGATCGTCACTTCTATAGCTACTTAGCCACTCCCTACGGTCTACCAACACACGTTTGATTTTACTTATTTGTGTGAAGCACTATTAGTTTGTGAGAAGCACTGTCTACTTTTATCGGACATGTCGGATTTGTATTCCCGTGAGAGGGATTTATAAGCCGTTAGACTACTCGTAGAGGGGATTCCCAAAACCTCGATGCAGGATAATGCTATACTGTAAAGTGCGATATTTTTGCGGTGCTACCCGCTAAATGTTCGCAATTTTGGGGATCTACGAATTCGCAAAGAATAAATTATCGTGATTGGAACCCTTGAGCTTCTAAAGAATAATGAGAATAATAATTTTCCCGCGATTTATGTTGGCATTTAGACCCTCGAGCGCGAAAATAAAACAGACGCGAAAATTTCATGTTTAAAGTGCCCACATAGGCCTAGTTGGGGTCGAAAATTTGTGAAATATGGAGACGACTTTACTTTTTCCATCATAAGCTGTCAGAATGGTGCAGTGGAGACNATTGGCGCCAGTGAAGCGCATGCCTTCGACACGCGAGAGTCCAGTGGCCTCTACAGAACCCACCCCTCGAGAAAATCCTGGATCCGCCCCTGTCACATAACTTGCATATGATCTCATTGACGCTGAATCGGTTAATGTCGTCCTAGGTACACCTCATTATTACCCAGGGTAATCCTGGGTAATCCTTTTTGTTACCCAGGATCGTACTGGGTACAAATAAGGTACCTTAACATTACCCAGTTTTAAAATCCGCGTCATTTTCCACCTGCGCCCGAGGTTGTGGTACGTGCATTATGGTGTCGCGTGCAAGCCACTTCAGTTTCGCATCAACTTTGACACCTGCTTTCAACTTGTATCTACCATTATCGACATCCACCAGATTTTTCTTCAGCTCTCTCCCTTTTGAAATGAAAATTCCATCCCTGTAGGATGGAATAGATTGCAAATACGCCTGTAGATCACATTTTAACGCGAGTTGCCATTCTGACAGCTGCTGACAATCACCATGTCAAAATGCACGTGTATAAATTCGTGGCGGGCGAGAATAAGATAGTACCGTACTCGAGCGCAGGTGGAAAATGGCACGGATTTCAAACTGGGTAATGTTAAGGTACCGTACCTTATTTATACCCAGGATCGTCCTGAGTAACAAAAAGGATTACCCAGAATACTGTATTCTCCAAGCAACTGTTTCTATGCGAATAAAGTGGATTTGCAGTCAAAGCATCAGTGATTGTGTACTTTATTCTTTCATGATAGACATCCTCGGAAAGTCGGCCATGACAGGTCAGAAGGGGTAAACAAACCATTGGTCTGGTGCATTTGTACAGACGGTAAGTGATAGGCCTATGGTTTGTTTATCCTTCTGACCTGTCATGGCCGACTTTGGCTAAATACTTACTCAGTTTCAAGGCACAGATTGTGTTTCTGTGTGTAGGCCTGTTAAATCGGCAAATTTAACATGCAGGTGTGTTAACTTTCATGGTCTAAGTCCATGTGAACAAAAGAAAATGTTAAACGTTCTTGTTTAGAGTCGGACACAGGAAATAATTCACCACGAGGCAATATTCATGGAAAAAACTATCGCAGAACCAGGTTACCTCATTCAGAACAGAAGAAAAATTATCAGTGGGGTTTGCAGTAAGACCTAGCCAGCTATAAGGTGCCTTGAATCTGAATTACCGGTAAGTAAATTACACCAAAAATAGTAATTGTCAACACCCTTCAATCAGTTGCTTTCAGTCGCAAATGCGATGTACTTTAGGTTTCAAATAAGTTGTACTACATTAAAAATATGGTCTACAACTATAAATAGATCAATAACCACAAATGTGCAACTCAAAATTCATGTTACTCGTGACTTCCTTCGTTTTCGTTTCGTAAAATCCGTCATGCTCCATTGATTTACAAAATGTTGGTCTCAAAATGAAGCGGACATATCACTCTACAACCCCTGTGATTTTTGTTGTTATCCATTCAGAGATAGCAGAGCCAAACTCGGAGGACACATCGGCCACAGCGTTTGTGTCACCTGACTCCAACTTCTNTACATTATGGTAGAGCTGTCTCGTCGTCTCCACGGTTTTAGTTCCTGCATATGCGCTTTTATTTGAACGATATAGGTAATTGTTCTAAGCTAAAATGTGTCGTCTGCTAGACAGGAAGCACTTACAATGCGTACACTCAGATTTGAGTCACCACACTGTATAAGGTGCCTTGAATCTGAATAAAGTAAATTACACCAAAAATAGATAATTGTCAACACCCTTCAATCAGTTGCTTTCAGTTGCAAATGCGATGTACTTTAGGTTTCAAATAAGTTGTACTACATTAAAAATATGGTCTACAACCATAAATAGATCAATAACCATAAATGTGCAACTCAAAATTCATTTTACTCGTGACTTCCTTCGTTTTCGTTTCGTGAAAGCTGTCATGCTCCATTGATTTACAAAATGTTGGTCTCAAAATGAAGCGGACATGTCCCTCTACAAACCCTGTGATTTTTGTTGTTATCCGTTCAGAGATAGCAGAGCCAAACTCAGAGGACACATCGGCCGCAGTGTCACCTGACTCCAACTTCTCATGGCCATAACTCAGTGGTGTCTGAATGGATGACGACAAAAATCACAGGGTTTGTAGAGCAAGATGTCAGCTTCATTTTGAGACCAACATTTGGTACATCCATGGAGCATGAAGGATTTTATGAAACGAAAATGAAGAAAGGTCACGAATAATTAACATGAATTTTGAGTTGCACATTTATGGTTATTGATCTATTTATGCTACAACTGTCAGACATCCAAAGAACCTACCACTACATCCTTGATTTACATCAATATTAACTGTGTAGGCATAAATGACACAAGGATCTACTTCTGTAGAAAAAGTTCAGCATTTATAACAGCACCATTGAGACACGGTCAGATTATTGTGATCACAACTTGATGAAACAGAAAAAGGCCTGGGACCATATTGATAAACATACTTAAAAGTTAAAGGCCAAGTTGTATCTCGAAATTGACTGTACGGATTATTACTGAATGCACAAATGTGACCCTCCACCACAAAACCAGTTGGAAGTCGCTCTGAAGTTTGCAGGTTGGGACTGAATGAGGAACGAGAGTGCCCAAAGTACGTGCCACAAAGACTGCTTGCATACAACGACGCCGATCTACAATAAAGGCGCTGTGGTTTTGAAGATCTCCATGAGGAAATAAAACGATCGGAATTGTCATACAAGCGAGCAAGCAGTCTTCATGGCGCGTACAGAAAGAGGTTGGCGAATCTATCAGAGGGTTGTGGGTTCGAATCTCGGTGCCATAACAGATTATTTTTCGTTTTTTCTCATTTGGCAGCTGTGCTGAGATCTTTACTGTTCAAGAGCACGGTGGCAAGTGAAACCAACTGTGACCGTCCGAGAGGGTGTATCGTTTTCAGAGGTAGTTTGGAAGTGCCTTGTGGCTGTTCGTAATTTCTACCTCTGCCGCTTGGGGTTTATATCTATAAGTTCAGCTTTAAGTAGTTTTATGAATATGGGCCCTGGTGAAAAACCACTTAATAAAAGGTTCCCTGTCAGATGATAAAACTGACTATACATGTAATCTGTCATGAATATTGTAAAAAGTTCTCTGAGCTGAATATATGTTGTACATGTTGCTGGCAATCATGGTTTAAAGGAGCACGGTATTGGATCTCAAATGCGTTATTTGACTGCCGACGTAGAGGGAGCCACCT
The DNA here is from genome assembly GCA_002633025.1 of Notospermus geniculatus. Lineage (NCBI taxonomy): Eukaryota > Metazoa > Nemertea > Pilidiophora > Heteronemertea > Lineidae > Notospermus > Notospermus geniculatus. Next base: position 125,922 of record NMRB01001768.1, on the reverse strand, counting down.
AGCGGCAATAAGACAAACTACAAATATGCATTACAAAATGTACGCAGTAAATCAGGTCATTCGCCGACATGTAGTTAGACCCGCGGGTTGGCGAGTGGCGGCAGCTGTCGAGAAAAAGTGGCCAGACCGTGCTCCTTTAAGTATCAAACATGATTACCCAGTATTATGACCAAACAAGACCACGTGTGCAGCCTGTACATGTATGTACCTTTATTATCTATATAAATTCCTGAATATCTATAATGCATTTGATCTTAAATGTCATGCATAATTCTCAGAAGTGGATGTTCCTTTAAATAGTGCATCAAGGTGGTGTATATGAGCAATCCTTTGCTACATCTGCTAAATTCACAGGTATAGCAGTACACTCGTCCCCAGTGGCCTCGAGCTTGATACTAGTTATACGCTCTCAACCACTGGCTCAGATCGGGCCTAATCATGTTTCTGAACACTAGATGGCGCAAAATGTCATCAACTAATCAGCGACCAGTATTTCACGCAACTAGGGGAAAACATGAAACATTTTCTTATTGGCTGCTTTGGTCATGTGACAAGTATCGTGGCATAGATGTATATTCCGGAATTTTCGTGTTATTTTGCACCACTTTTTGGAATACATTTACTGCGAAATGAGAAGTTAACATACTGAACATCATAGCAAATTCCAATAATGCAAATAACGTTGGTTTGACTTTCGACGTCATACTTTTAACCATGTTAACTGAGTTATTCATCAGCGCCACGTCACGGAGTAGTTCCGCCGGTTCCTCATTGAGAGAGTTTTCTATTGGATGGGCAGGATGGATGGATGAATGGCAAGATAGGGAGACAGACTGGACACAATAAACCTGCTTCCTTGTGAGACTAGAGCAAATATGTATCAATATCATCAGTGTTAATTCTAGGCAGTGTTAGAGTGGCGGCACGCCATGGCCCTAAAAGGGGGCGCCACTGTGCCCTTTTTTAACCCCCTTGGCCTTGGCACCATGCCCCTAAAAAAAATAATTTTTTTAGGTTTTAGTTCAACAGCATTCCGTTAGTAGAAATGTCGCGAATGAAAAGTGCCCTTTTCTAGGTTGAAGTGCCCTTTTCACAAAGTTTGCCCCATGCCCTTCTGAAATCCTAGAATTAACACTGTATCATTGGTACGGAGGACGATTGCTCAATGATTCACTGTAACAGACACATATGGTGGTTAAAAAGAATTTGTGCCATGGTTGATGCATATTGAAATTGCATATGAACATATCATAGCTGATTAACAACAGGGTGACCCCAACTAGACGAACTACAACATGGCATTCAGAGGGAACCAATCAGATGGCCAGCTTTGTTTTTGACATTAAAGGGCCTCTAGAGGCAGCTTTTTAGTGCACATTTATATGATTACTAATGCAGAATTGGTGGCATGAGGATGCAACTTGGGCATCAATTTTGAAGTAAAATTTCCTCAATGTCAATATTTGATCCACAATTCATGAGTTCATGGTTACTAGCGCCACCTGTTGCATAGTGGAAGTACTGTTATTAGCCTACCGGTAATAGCAAGCTGCCTCTAGGGTCCCTTTAAATTGCCTATGGCTGGGAAAACACGTCAATTTGGTCTTTTTTTCAAAATTTGGTAAAAAAGAGATATAGGATATACCGATCAGATGATTCACCACCGACTTTCCCCATCTTCACTGAGTTCAGGTCAAGACTCGGCTTCTCCTCCCTTGACCTTCACGCAACCAAACTACATTCCGTGTTCAACGGATTTCCCCGGTCCCAAAAATAGCAACCAATCACGGCAAAGCTTGCACTGACCCACGTGCATGACGTGTTCCTGGTAATGACGTTGACCAATCAAAATTTGATGAAATGACATCATTGATATTTTTTCTTCCGTGAATGACGAAGAAACGAGGCTTCTGATTGGGCACACGAGAAAATCCCAAAGCGTTGAACACGGAATCTGGCTGCTTGCTGCAGAGTGTAGGAAGAGGTTAGCCGATTTCTACACAATGCATTATGCAGAATAACTTTCCCCTGCTATAAGATTGTTTTCCGAACCAGAATCGACCGCCATTGTCTCTGATGACATCACGGCCACGTTTCCTGACCACCAAAAACATCATCTGCTTCAATATAAAAGTTCATCAACTAATTTGTTACAACTGATCATCATGACATCTGGTGGATTTTTGAAGAACTAAAAAAACATACATGTAATATCACAACATAATTGGCAGTCAACTGAAGAGAAGTAACTGACGTTCCAGTACGGAAGGCAGTCAAAGAGTTAAATAATGACTGTGTCTTCAAACACACAGTTTCCCCACGTAGCCATGTAACCAGGTCAAACTCCCCAACCCACTCTCCACATCACAGGTTCATTACAATGGCAATGCAGATCAGTCAACTTACACAAGCATGATGTACTCCGAAAAACAGCAAGTCATCTAGAATACATGTACAACTTGAAAGATACCACTGTTAAAGCGAATTGATATCGAAAAAATTTGATTTAGAAATAGAATTTGAAAGGGGGTGAATTTTCGGGAAAAAATGTAAACAAACTTCTCCAGAATGTCAACAAAGAAATGTTCGTCCATTCTGATTGGCTGAAATTTTGTGTTTACAAACACCAGTCGAATGTAAATAAAATCCGCTATCAATTCGCTTTAAGTCCATAGGATTTTGAGCAACGGCATATTTTTACAACCAGTCACTGCTATTGAACAAAATACCACAACAGATGAACTCGTTCTGCTCATGATCAACTATCCTCAACCATAACGCAGAATTACATACTCTCATAACACCCAAATAACCTCCCACAACACTGAAGTGTTCACATCTCATAACTCCCAACTGAACCTCCCACAACACTGAAGTGTTCACGTCTCATAACTCCCGACTGAACCTCCCACAACACTGAAGTGTTCACGTCTCATAACTCCCAACTGAACCTCCCACAACACTGAAGGGCAATTCCCCGGTAACGGAATTACAAATCAGAGCAAAATTTAGTCATATTTTTTGCTCCCACCCTTATCTGGCAAATACGACGGATACGAAATCANCAACTGAACCTCCCACAACACTGAAGTGTTCACGTCTCATAACTCCCGACTGAACCTCCCACAACACTGAAGTGTTCACATCTCATAACTCCCAACTGAACCTCCCACAAAACTGAAGTGTTCAACACTGAAGTGTTCACGTCTCATAAAACCCAACTGAACCTCCCACAACACTGAAGTGTTCACATCTCATAACTCCCCACTGAACCTCCTACAACCCTGACATGTTCACATCTCATAACTCCCAACTGAACCTCCCACAACACTGAAGTGTTCAACACTGAAGTGTTCACGTCTCAATTCGACTTCGTGGAAAGATATGGCAAACGTTCTTTAAACTTTTCCCGAAAGGCATCCATCTTGCACGATATTTCTGCAGGAATGTCGACACAATGTTTCCGACAAATAATAAACCACTTTGTTGTTACCGTGGCAACCCGATCCACACTGAAAGGTGACAGAATCAGGAGGGTCTCCATTGTCCTAACCTGAATGTTTATATTGACTGAAAAAGATAGAAATAGAAGTCAGTGTGTAATATCACAGTTTTCTTAAAGCAGCAGACTATGCCTCCATATCCCTCCCCCTGGTGGCATCATCGGGAACTAATACCAGTAAGACTGGTGTCCTGTCCAACCCACACAGAGCCAGTGGTAGTAAGTATGTGAGGCTGACACTACGTCAAAACCTTAGCTGACAAAAATGGTCGCGATCATGATCAACCTCACCACCATGAATTAGCACTGTGTAAATGGTGTATATAGATCGTGTTTACAAAGCTTATGAATGAGGTCACCGTAACGAGATACACTACGACGGCGTCACGAAACCAGGTTACTGAAGCATAGCGCACCACTTTAATGATCAAAACCTCCATAAGAACAGCAGGATGGATTTGTAACATTAATGTTTATTACCCCTAGGCCTATGATCCATAAGAACAGCAGGATGGACTCGTAACATTAATGTTTATTACCCCTAGGCCTATGATCCATAAGAACAGCAGGATGGACTCGTAACATTAATGTTTATTACCCCTAGGCCTATGATCCATAAGAACAGCAGGATGGACTCGTAACATTAATGTTTATTACCCCTAGGCCTATGATCCATAAGAACAGCAGGATGGACTCGTAACATTAATGTTTATTACCCCTAGGCCTATGATCCATAAGAACAGCAGGATGGACTCGTAACATTAATGTTTATTACCCCTAGGCCTATGATCCATAAGAACAGCAGGATGGACTCGTAACATTAATGTTTATTACCCCTAGGCCTATGATCCATAAGAACAGCAGGATGGACTCGTAACATTAATGTTTATTACCCCTAGGCCTATGATCCATAAGAACAGCAGGATGGACTCGTAACATTAATGTTTATTACCCCTAGGCCTATGATCCATAAGAACAGCAGGATGGACTCGTAACATTAATGTTTATTACCCCTAGGCCTATGATCCATAAGAACAGCAGGATGGACTCGTAACATTAATGTTTATTACCCCTAGGCCTATGATCCATAAGAACAGCAGGATGGACTCGTAACATTAATGTTTATTACCCCTAGGCCTATGATCCATAAGAACAGCAGGATGGACTCGTAACATTAATGTTTATTACCCCTAGGCCTATGATCCATAAGAACAGCAGGATGGACTCGTAACATTAATGTTTATTACCCCTAGGCCTATGATCCATAAGAACAGCAGGATGGACTCGTAACATTAATGTTTATTACCCCTAGGCCTATGATCCATAAGAACAGCAGGATGGACTCGTAACATTAATGTTTATTACCCCTAGGCCTATGATCCATAAGAACAGCAGGATGGACTCGTAACATTAATGTTTATTACCCCTAGGCCTATGATCCATAAGAACAGCAGGATGGACTCGTAACATTAATGTTTATTACCCCTAGGCCTATGATCCATAAGAACAGCAGGATGGACTCGTAACATTAATGTTTATTACCCCTAGGCCTATGATCCATAAGAACAGCAGGATGGACTCGTAACATTAATGTTTATTACCCCTAGGCCTATGATCCATAAGAACAGCAGGATGGACTCGTAACATTAATGTTTATTACCCCTAGGCCTATGATCCATAAGAACAGCAGGATGGACTCGTAACATTAATGTTTATTACCCCTAGGCCTATGATCCATAAGAACAGCAGGATGGACTCGTAACATTAATGTTTATTACCCCTAGGCCTATGATCCATAAGAACAGCAGGATGGACTCGTAACATTAATGTTTATTACCCCTAGGCCTATGATCCATAAGAACAGCAGGATGGACTCGTAACATTAATGTTTATTACCCCTAGGCCTATGATCCATAAGAACAGCAGGATGGACTCGTAACATTAATGTTTATTACCCCTAGGCCTATGATCCATAAGAACAGCAGGATGGACTCGTAACATTAATGTTTATTACCCCTAGGCCTATGATCCATAAGAACAGCAGGATGGACTCGTAACATTAATGTTTATTACCCCTAGGCCTATGATCCATAAGAACAGCAGGATGGACTCGTAACATTAATGTTTATTACCCCTAGGCCTATGATCCATAAGAACAGCAGGATGGACTCGTAACATTAATGTTTATTACCCCTAGGCCTATGATCCATAAGAACAGCAGGATGGACTCGTAACATTAATGTTTATTACCCCTAGGCCTATGATCCATAAGAACAGCAGGATGGACTCGTAACATTAATGTTTATTACCCCTAGGCCTATGATCCATAAGAACAGCAGGATGGACTCGTAACATTAATGTTTATTACCCCTAGGCCTATGATCCATAAGAACAGCAGGATGGACTCGTAACATTAATGTTTATTACCCCTAGGCCTATGATCCATAAGAACAGCAGGATGGACTCGTAACATTAATGTTTATTACCCCTAGGCCTATGATCCATAAGAACAGCAGGATGGACTCGTAACATTAATGTTTATTACCCCTAGGCCTATGATCCATAAGAACAGCAGGATGGACTCGTAACATTAATGTTTATTACCCCTAGGCCTATGATCCATAAGAACAGCAGGATGGACTCGTAACATTAATGTTTATTACCCCTAGGCCTATGATCCATAAGAACAGCAGNCAATGGTGTCACTCGTGTCGGATTGAACACTCTTAGGCGTGAATATATCCTCTAAAACTCCCCGGAATCGAGGAGAAATCTCGACTCGGTGAACTGGTTGCATCCATGTTGTTTTGACAATCAGCTGTCAGACAGCTGTCAATTATCAGAACTTGCCCAATCAGTGATCGCGTAGTAAATTCCATAGTAATCACGTGACGTGATGATTGACAGGCGCTCATTCATACTGGCGTAGCGCGGGAAAATGAAAACGAGGCTGTCTCGCTCGCCCCGGCGGTTTAGGACCACTTTAACCGATTAAATTCATCATGTTCCCACCAGGATTCATTGCTCAAAATCACTAAGATACATCTCAGCAGTTCTGTACTTGATGATAGAAATGCAAAATTAGCAACTGAATGGAATGTTCTACATATTTTTGGCCTAGAAGTAGGGTGTGCTGTTCAGAATTAAGTGGAAAACAACTTCAGGCTCACTTTCATCAACGCAGTTATGACCTGGTTGATACACCAACCTACCTTGCCTATGTGTAAACCTACCTTGCCTATGTGTAAACCTACCTTGCCTATGTGTAAACCTACCAAGTCTATGTGTAAACCTACCTTGTCTATGTGTAAACCTACCAAGTCTATGTGTAAACCTACCCTTGTCTATGTGTAAGCCTAACTTGTCTACGTGTAAACCTACCCCTGTCTATGTGTACACCTACCTTGTCTATGTGTAAACCTAC
>NMRB01001768.1:102851-118870 GCA_002633025.1 Notospermus geniculatus | reverse complement strand
CCTACCTTGCCTATGTGTAAACCTACCCTTGTCTATGTGTAAACGTACCCTTGTCTATGTGTAAACCTACCCTTGTCTATGTGTAAGCCTACCTTGCCTATGTGTAAACCTACCCTTGTCTATGTGTAAACGTACCCTTGTCTATGTGTAAACCTACCCTTGTCTATGTGTAAGCCTACCTTGCCTATGTGTAAACCTACCCTTGTCTATGTGTAAACGTACCCTTGTCTATGTGTAAACCTACCTTGCCTATGTGTTTTCTTCTTAGAGTAAGATCTCAGCTGATTTGCGATTTTCATTGCTAAACTTGTCGCATTCGTCCCTTGCACGTTCTCCATTTTCCAATGGCAGATTTTTGTCAACATTTCACACACCTGAAAAAAGAGGGATTATTTCGTGTACAATAATCCTTATACCGGTATATGTTATGTATCCTAATTAGATACACCTATGATAAAAATTTGGAGATGATCCAGTCATTAGTTCAGGAGTTACCGGTATTGCACTTTTTGTGTTTTTGGTTTTGGCCACCTGGAGGCCAAGCCAAGAATCGAATCGGACCAAAACTTGGTGTCATAGGTCATCTGACCTAGGGGTACATATGTACCAGGTTTCAGATCAATAGCTCCAGCGGTTACGAAACGTGCCCTGCTAACAGACGACGTCGGACACCACCTGACGACTATAGCTCACGGGTGAGCTAAAAACCCACCTTCGGCTCCTCGCACTTCTCCAAGACAATAAACTCTATAACATCCATCATGGTGACAGAGCCCACCACACGAATCCAATCCTCTGAACTCTTCAACAACGTGGTCTTCCAAACTGCACCAATGGCGGAGAGTAACAGGGCATGGTTCAGGTCCCGCTCCATCAGGATATCAAAGATCAAGACATGGACTTTATCTAGGTTGGCTGACAGACGACATAAGGCAGTGAAAATACGGCTGAAAATAAAGAAATCATCAAGCTTGATTGAAAGAACTTGGATTATTCTGGACACAATAGCATGAGTTCTCGACCTATAAACCTACAGTTCATTCCACTTCCCAGTGGTGGCGCGCAACCTCGTTCCCAGGGGTCGTTCGCTTTCTGACAATATGGCGGTCGCGTCACTAACCCCTGGCATCAGCTTTGGATTTAACGCACGTGATTAGTTGACGGGAAACCGTCAAATATATCCAAGAATATACCCAAAGAAATTTTCAAAATATTCAGAAGGTTATCTATATCCAAGTTTGATGATTTTTTGTAAAAAGAATTTTAAAAAGCACAAGTTAGTATTTCAAATTGATTATTTTGACTCGTGCTGCCACCTATACTTAGTCCAAGATTCCTGGAGCCATGTTCCCGAAACCATCGTTAGGTTAACGATGTCGTTAAAACTGGGAAAATGCATAGCGTAACGACATCGTTAACCTAACGAAAGCTTCGGGAACATGGGCCCTGGATTATTAACCGAAGCTGATTCCAGGGGTTAGTGAGCGAGTGGTCCGAGGTTGTCTGAGCGAACTATACCCCTGGGGACGAGGTTGGTGGCGCGAGGTTTATCAACGATAGGTCCACAACGACTGGGTCAAATTTGACGAAGCATACGTCAATTGACTTGTCTTTCTTGCCGGTATCTTTCTGCTATCTTCATTTTTTGCGTAAGGCCGACATAACGGATCCCTTTCTCAAAACCCATTTCATTTCGCCATGGTGTTCAGTGTAGTTTACACGTGCGTGATGCATTGCGTCATTTCAAAATGGCCGCCATTTCGGCCGTCAACACAAACTGTGATTTGTGAAGGAACTTTTTTCTGTCACGTTTTTTGGGAAAATGACAGTGATGATGGCTGTAGCACCAAAAAAGACAAATCGATTGATGTATAGACAAATCCCAAATTGACGTAAACGGGAAAGATCTGCGCACATCCGCCGAAATAGCAACAAGAACCTCGGTCTGAAACTGAATGACGTGACGCAGAGAATCCCACGACAGTGACTTGGGCGACGTCACGTCAGAGTTGACCATTGCTGAATCACGGATTGCGTCACGTCAGCTGGTTTCAGATCGAGGTTCTTGTTGCTATTTCGGCGGAAGTGCGCAGAACTTGGAATTTGGGATTCGTCTATGGTATGTCAAATTCGGCCCACCCAGCCATTGCAGAGCTATCGCTGATAAACCTCGCACCACTCGGAACTGGAATGGAGAGTACCGGTAGTGTACATCGCACTTGCGACTGGACGCAACTGATCTGATCAGTCGTTGGGGATGTACTCGCAGAGCCGAGGCACCACAGCAGTTCCTTGGCCACAACTGCTGCCAATGCACCACAGCAGATCCTTGGCCACAACTGCCGCCAAGGCACCACAGCAGTTCCTTGATCACAACTGCTGCCAAGGCACCACAGCGGTTCCTTGGCCACAACTGCTGCCAATGCACCACAGCAGGTCCTTGACAACTGCTGCCAATGCACCACATCCTTGACCACAACTGCTGCCAAGGCACCACAGCGGTTTCTTTACCACAACTGCTGCCAATGCACCACAGCAGTTTCTTTACCACAACTGCTGCCAATGCACCACAGCAGTTCCTTGACCACAACTGCTGCCAATGCACCACAGCAGTTCTTTGGCCACAACTGCTGCCAATACACCACAGCAGTTCCTTGACCACAACTGCTGCCAAGGCACCACGGCAGTTCCTTCGCCACAACTGCTGCCAATGCACCGCAGCAGTTCCTTGACCACAACTGCTGCCAATGTACCGCAGCAGTTCCTTGACCACAACTGCTGCCAATGTACCACAGCAGTTCCCTGACCACGCTTGTTGCCGATGCCACTTTCGCTGCCAAACACATCCTGGCAGTTTGTTGGCCACGCCGACTGCTAACGAACCACAGCAGCTCTTAGCAGGAAGTTGATCAACCTACCAGAGTCCCATGCGGGCGAGGCTTTTGACATGTTTGTTCTTCAGAATGGACATGGTGAGGGTTTGGAGGAGAGGTGACCAGAACGAGTCCTGGAAATCAGAGAAAAATATAACGTACATGTTACGGCCCATTTCGCCTACTCCTATTTCGCCTAAACCCATTTCGCCTACAAAAAGTGGCCATTTTGCCTACACCCATATCGCCTAAAGGGCGGCGCACACGAGCGACTAAATCTGGGCGACCGCCGACGAGACTGGTGGTGCGACTAGACATCAGCCAATCAGAAGCGCCAAATCTTGTCGCTTTGGCGGTCGGAAGCCAAGTCGGCCGACAAATCGGTCAAAATAGTCGCTCGTGTGCGCCGCCCTTAAACCCATATCGCCTAAACCCATAAATGGGAAGTAGGCAAAATGGGAAGTAGGCGATATGGGTATTAGGCGAAATGGGAAGTAGGCAAAATGGGTTTAGGCGAAATAGGTTTAGGCGAAATAGGTTTAGGCGAAATGAGTTTAGGCGAAATAGGAGTAGGCGAAATGGGATGACACCATTATGCACTCAAATGTTCTTGGCCAATCATGTGCAGCAGATTGCATCATGTGATCATAGGATGTCACATCGTATCGGATCCTGAAACCTCGTATCGGATCTTAAAACCTCGTATCGGACAGCCCTCCTAGTTTTAGCCAATCAGGGCATAGGCCTATTATAGTTGCTAGGCAACTTGAGAATTTCTCCATCAGCATTTCAAGATGTCTGCCACAGAAAGATTTGCCAGCCTGTCTGAGGAAGATATTCATCAAATTCTACAGGAAAATGATTCAGAAAATACCAAAAGACCAACTAGGGATGCCGTAAAAGTGTTCGAGATGTTTTTGAACATTCAATTGTATAATAGCAATTCACCTCGTCCGATATAACTTTTCTTCATCCAACAAAAATCCATATTGGACTCCCTACCATCCACTACCGCGGTATTTGTATAAAATCTGGTTTGGGAAAGTTCCAAAAGTGGAAATGTTTCTGACTTTGGCAACGTTTCTTTTTTTGGAAGCGATTTTCGATTCCAATATCGGGAACGTTTCTGAATTTGAAGCCAAGAGATTCTGGCACAACCAACCCTTTTGATGATGATAATTGATGATTATCGATGATTGCAGCCAACTTACGCCAACAATTCAGATTGTACGCCGTAGAATACAAGTTCACAGGTGCTGCCATCTGTTAATGAAAAAATACACTTCTCGATTTTTGATTCTCGTGTCCCGATATACTGCGCAAGTTGGCTAGGCCTTCACTGATTCCGATATCGGAATCGAAAACCGCTTCCAAAAAAAGAAACGTTGCCAATATTGGAATCGCCGGGCTTCCAACGTCAGAAACGTTTCCAATATCGGAACTTTCCCGAACTGAAATAGGAGAAGATAAAACCACAGACAGGCCATAGATAATGAAGACAAACATTTGTTCTCACCAGTTTCTCCTTCAAGATGAGGACAAGGTGTATGAATTTCCTCTCGTCCTCACAGAGCAGAGGATGCATGTGGCATACTTCTCTCCCGGCCATGGCCAACATTGCATTGTTCAGGTTCCCCTCCTTTTTCTCAATAAACTGGAAAGGAAGCATAAACATCAGCTAGTCATTTCTGTATTATATGGACAGCACTAGTTACCCATACGTACGTAGTGATCATGCTCAACATTGCTCAACTTCTATAGATCGTTGCAGTTAATTGGGAACAACGTCTCCAGGCCAAACGCAGTCAAGGTGCAGCGTGACGTCAGTGTTGGCGAGGCCAGCGCCCATGCTTTCTCCTGTACATCGACGACGTCACTGACGTCCTACGTAGGTTTTGTAAACGTTTCAATCAAGTCAAACTTTTAGATTTCCAACGTGAGTGTTCCGTTGAGCAGTTATAGATTCCCACATTTTTATTATCATCATGACCCCAAGGTTCTAAGCTATCCACTGGTATGTTTATTTGGCGGGAGTGAGCAGGGATCTGGCGACAGTGATAAGTTAAATAGGGCATGCGTGGTCAAATTCTCGTTAACGTTGGTCCCAATTTAATGCCTGGATCTATAGAGGTTCTTCACTGACGTCACACGGCCGCCATACTGGCCGTCAAAATGAAGCCTGGAGGCTGCCATCTTGTTCTCGGTTCAAAAGTTTAGCGGCACGTACAGACCACAGGGAGCATACAACTCAACAAATCACTTTGCCTCTCACAGTTTCTGAGCATAAGTAGTTGGTCTGGTGTGAAAACCGTGTTGAAAACAAAGCGAATCGTCCATACGGCTTGCTGTAAACAGTGTAGAAGAGGTCCGATGAATGCCGACAACGTACAAACCACGTCAAAAACGCTGTGTTGGTGCTGTGACGTTGCGTCATTTGACGGCCAATATGGCGGATATTTGGAGCTGTGACGTCACGTGAAGAACCTCTATAGCTGTGAGGCCAATGTGCTGACCACTAGACTATAAAGGAAATCCTCCATGGCCGGCGGGTTAAGCCGTGCCATATAGTAGCTGCAAGGGGTTCAATGCACCATCTCCCCCTTCAGACAGAGATGACTCGTCCTCAAGTCACTTAGCACACACATTAGAGACGTAATACTTTTTATTCATCGGATGTAGGAGCATCAAAACATATAAATACCGGTAGTTTTTAAACCCTTCTCCATCAAGATTATTAAAAGTTGTACGTGTGAAGGACACGTGCTGCCACCTACCCTGACAAGCAGCTCAGCCAGACCCTGACAATTCACCTCAGGATCAGCCTTGATCAGATCGCTGGCTAATTTTTCAACCGCAATTCTTGTTCTGGAAGCCGCGAAGTTGTCGAGGAGAAGAGCTGGAGAAAAAAGAATGAGTGGGTGATGTCTGCACCGTGACTATTCAAATCACAGGAGGGTGGGTGATGCCTGCACCGTGACTACTCAAATCTGAAACGGAGTACACACTCGAACGACCCCCAGAAGCTGTAGAAGTGTTAGACTGTGAATGGAAAGGGCGCAATTTCGCGAAGTGGGGCATTTTAGTGCATTTTCTGGGGCGCAGTGAAAGGGTTAAGGTTGATTTATAGTCAATGGGTTTTCCCCCGGACAAGCGCATTCCAAGCGACCCATTGGCGTGTAACTGAATGAATCATAATGAATAATAATTGCCTCTACTCTGTTCGCCAATTTTAGGCCGCGTTAGCGCTGAAATAGATTTTATTTTTGTCAGTCAATTATACGCCTTGGCCTTCAATGGTCCGCTGATTTGCCCACGTAATATTTGGAAACGTACTATAGTGAACGTGTGTTGCAAATAGTAAACAAACCCACGTGAAGAATAAAGTTTCAAACTTTCGAGCAGTTTTTCTCCCACTTTTATAAACATTTTTCAAACTTTGAAAATGGAAATGTGTTGTTCACCAAATGGAGCTTGTCCATATAACAGCCGATTCTGGGTTTTTGAAGTAGATGTCCGCGAAATTCACGAAACAAAGAAAATTATGTGGAGTAAAAGCTAAACTTTGTTAATAATAAGCATAATTAACATATTTTTTAAAAATCTGCGGTTATACCGACATGCGCTAGGTATGGCTGCGTCTTTTTCAACAGAGTTTGCTTCGATGCGACATAGCATGTTGACGTAAAATTGCTCAAGGAAATTTTTTCGGCCTTTCAAACAAAGTCATTTTTCTGGGCAATCCGGAAATAGGATCAAGTCATTTAGCATACGTAACGTACCGTACCAGAAATGTTTTTGTAATCATTGTTATCAATGAATTATCACGAAAATAAGTTGGGCAGTTCGGCACCACGCAATGGGTATAGATCGACCTTAACACCAAACATGTCATACCTTGGATTGAATTAGCTGTTCTCGCTGTCCGCTTCATTGATTTTGTTCCGTCTTCTGTTGATGGAGTTGCAGGTTTAAAGATCCCATCTTCCTTGAGATTAGCGGCTTTTATCTCCCGTCGTCGGGCACGCCTCATCCTCTTGTTCAACCCCTTTAAAGAGTTTCCAGGCAACACACCCAAACATAACTCCTTTTTGCCATGTTGTGAATCAGGGTCACCAGAATTAGCCCCTGCGGGTCCAATAGAATCACTCTTAGAATGAGTTTTTTCCGACTCTGGTTTATGAGTTTTTTCCGACTCTGGTTTAGAATCATGCAATGCGCTTTTAAGACTCCGTCGTGATTGCGGTTTGACAGTCAGGACATCCTTTGGAACAGATACATCAAATTTTGCCGGAGAATTGAAATAAGATGTTGATGGGATAGGCGAGTCTGATTTGATTGGTGTTTCTGGGAGCGGTGACACCAGGCTCGGCGTAGGCGTCTGTTCAAGGTTCAGAAGATTCCGACAAGCATTTAAACTGGGGAGAGATGAATCCGAGACTGGTGACTGTCTATTGGCTGGTTCTGGTGTCGGTGGTAAAGGAGAAATTGGCGTGATCCGTTCAGGGAATGTAATCGGTGACATGGGAAGTGGCGAGACTGGAGAAGAGGCTCGTGATTCCATCGACGATGTACTGAGGGGGGTGTCTGCCCGACTGATTGCTTCAGGTCCGTCAGGTGTCCCACTTGTCTCTGGTGAGACGACAGTCACACTAGTCTGACACATGCGAATAAACAGCGACAGACCTGCTGTACTTGTTCTAACACTTCCTGTGGGTGCATCAATTTCTGACATCAAATTCTGTGCTGCAACGTTATCGTTAATGTCTCCCGAATCCCCTCCATCTTTAGAAACATCACACGGAAACTTTTTCGATTTCTTGCCCTTCGGTTTTGTCCGTTTTGAGCCCTGACGACAAGTTGGACCCATGACATTATCAACTGGTTTTAAACGTTTGTCACGGAATGCTTCCTCGATTTCCAAATCCACGGTCAACGTAGCGTGTCCAGTTTGAGCATTCTGATCCTCGACGCATCGATCACGGTGCGTGCTGCTCGGTTCCTCGTTCAAAAGATCTGTGAATGTTCGAATCTCCTTAAATATATCATTGATATTAAGAGAAAAATCAGCCGGACTTTTCTCCGCCTCCAAATGTGAGACAACACCTGGGAAGGAGATTAACGAAGATTTACCAGATTTGCTCCGACTTGTAAATTCTGTGTTAATTTCATCAAATTCTTGGGTATCACTAACCGACCTGCCGTCTGCCCCTTCCCTCTCCTCCTTGGGCTGACTTTGTTCAGACACCGTCACGTTCTCAGAAACCTGTTCCTCACAACTCTTCTTCTCTCCAACCTCACCTCTCTCTTTATTCAACCCCTGATTTTCATCCCGGCCCTCACCACTCACAACCGGAGACGTGCTGCCCTCTATTGGAGATTCCTGAATAACAATCTCACTGAGATTCTTCGTTTCACCGTCAACATCATTTATTATATTCCTCGAACGTCCGTAACCTAACCGTCCCAAATCTTCACTAAAACTTTTTCCCAACCTTGGCCTCTTTCCGCGGAACACTGGCGACAGTGGCGCCCCCAAACCATCCTCCGATAAATCATGAAATTTCGAGTCACTGACAGTAAAACCACCGCTACTCCTTTTCTTCCGCCGCCCTTCCCATGATCCTTCACTGCTTTTCCTCTCCTTACGAGCAAGCGGAACGTGAGGTGAATTTTTAACACTCCCAGGAACAGATTCATTTTTCTCCACTGGATCTCTTATCGCCATGGCAACCACCTCCCCATCGCCCAGATTCTCTTCAGACTTGGAATCTGCGTCGTTAGCATCACCGATCTTTTCTGTTTTATCATTGTTTACTTCCTCTAGCTGCTCATCACTCAACGTCATGTCGTCTTTCGAGTCCTTTACTGAATCTTTCTTCTGAACTAAACTTCTTTCTCTCAAAGTATTTTTAGCGCTCAGAACACCCTGACCAACCGACACCGTACAAACTTTACTCTCAACTTTGCCTCCTTTTCGCACTTTCCGCCCCAAATCGCGCAGCTTTTTCTCAATAACATCACTCCGCCGTCTCAATGTCCGTGAGGTTATGTCAGGCAACGCTGCATTTTCACTCGAAGTTGAACGTGAACGAAGTGAACGTCGACTTACTGTCATAGAATTTTCTGCACTGTTTTTGAAATGTTGTTCACTCTCGACCTCTGAATTCTCTGAGTCTTTTTCAGATGTTTTATTCTCCATAATAGCACCAGGATTTGAAACAGCACCTTTACTATTGAGACTTACAATTGGAATTGTTTTAGGAAGAGCCTTACTAACACTTGGGAGACTGTCTACTGCACTTGATGTATTATTGTCTACTGCACTCGATGTATTATTGTCTACTGCACTCGATGTATTATTGTCTACTGCACTCGATGAATTATTGTCTCTGCTAACTTTAACATCTGGTGAACTTACTGTTCGTGCTAATTTTTTCTCACTAGGTGGCATGACAGCATCAGCTCTAAACCCAACAGATAAATGACTACGGGATCTTCTGACACCTTTTTTACCTCCAGATCCAGGAGATCTATTTTGACAGACGGCAGGTTCATTTGAACCGGGAGTACGTTTTTGTTCTTTTGGAGCGGTAACACTAACAGGACCCTCGTCCCTTTTCAATGATTCCTGGCATTTTGGACCCTTTCCCTCATCAACTGCCTCGTCCCGATGTAAAGCGCCCCTCGGTGACCTTGACCTCTCATCAAATGCATCATTCCTACGTAGAGGTGACCTTGAGCGTAATCTTTCCTTGATGGTGCCCTCTTTTGGTGATTCTGATAGTAACCGTGGCGACCTCCTCAGAGGGGATCCTAGACTCTGACGCCGAACAGGTGATTTTGAGCCCTCCCCTTTCACAGTCTTTGAGCTATTCACTGATGACTTTACATTATGACCTTGAACTCCAGACAATGACCTTGTCCTCGGTCGCCGAGGTGACAACTGGGTCTCATCCAGATTGTGATTGACCTCAAAACTTCTTGTGGATTGACGCAGAAGTTGTTTATTGAGTTCCTGAAAATCTAATTGATTTGAATCTTCAGGACTCTCACTATTTTCCTTTTCTCCCGGCTCACCAGGTGGCACTTCAGCGAATAAGCTGTCATCACCACAGTCATACACGGTGGCTTCCTCGTCGCTTGAAGATCCAGATAATGATAAATCATTCCGCAGCAGGGAATCCCGAGATGGCACTGGTTGTGGAACCTCATCGTCATCTGATAACTGACTCGTCGTCATGGAAACCACTGCCTCACCACCCTGCAACATTTCTGTACCTCCACTGACAAATTTGACCGTGCTCAATCCTTTTTGTAAGTCCGTCTTATGAAGGTCACCTGTTTTGTTTTCTACCAAAGGAGATGCCGGTTTATCCACTTTCTTTGGACTTTTGACCAATTTTGCCCCTCGTTGTTTATCGAGGCGTTCAGAATGTCTCCTGGTCAGCGGAGACGCCTGCCTGGGTGATCGTTTACGAAGATGACACTGTCGATCCACACTCTTCATCTTGACTTTCTCCCCATCCGAGTCGGACTCCAACTGAAATAAAACAAGAACAAGAATCATGATTACACCTGCCACACACGAGTGCAATTTTGTCTCCGACGTTGCCTCCATAGGAGTTTTTTTTGTCTCAGCATCCTGTCACCGCACACGAGTGCAAATTTGTCTCGTGTAGATGCGGCATGACGTCATTCGTCAGGCCATTCTTTTTTTATTTGTTGTTTAGCGGATTTTTTTCCAGTAAACTCAAGACAGGAGACAGGAAAAAAAAATAAAAATAAAAGTCCAANAAATGGAAACATGGTGTGACGTCATTTATATAACAATGTCATGACGTAAAAATGACGTCACAACGGCTCTTGATTGGTCAGACTGTTTTGCATCCGCCTCCGCCTCCAACCACTGCACACGATGACAACGTCATTGAACACAGGAGATTTTTGCCTCCGATCAAACATGTTTGATCTGCTTTGGAGGCAAAAAAATCCGTCTCCGTCTCCGCCTCCGACCACCGCACACGATGACATTTGCACGTAGGAGGCAAAAATCTCCATAGTTGGAGACAAAATTGCACTCGTGTGCGGCAGGTATTAACAAATGTCTTCACACTTGACGCAATGACATTGCATTGTTTTGCTCTGTTTTTGACGTCTTCGAGTACAACCGCTCACAGCACCGTGTGTGTGAGCGAGAGAGAGGACTGTCTCTCAATTTTCTTCCTATGAAAGATATACGTACCACAACCTCAGGTGATGGCGGCAGCGGTGACAACGCTGGCTGAAGATGGAGAAGACTGGTGAAACCGACAGACAGGTCACTGTCGGAGTCGGCGTCGTATTGAGCAGAGTTTGACGGGATGACCTCGGGGTCAGCATCATACTGAGTCGAGGCTGACGGGATGACGTCAGAGTCAGCATCATACTGAGTCGACGTTGACGGGATGACCTCGGGGTCAGGGTCAGGGTCAGGCTGCAATGGTCCACACATATCTTGGAGCAGCTGGTCAAGTAAGGTGCAGTCGGCATCATCTGAAATTAATTACAAATGTTAAAGCGATTGCTTGATTGGCAGCGTTTACCCGCAGGATAATCACCCCAGTGTTATATCTAGGATTTCAGAAGGGCATGGTGCAAACTTTGCGAAAAGGGCACTTCAACCTAGAAAAGGGCACTTTTCATTCGCGGCATTTCTTCTAACGGAATTTGAAAAGCTAAAAAGTTAAAAAGGTCTCTATAACTCCAGTCAACAGCCAATTTAAGCCAGTTTCTAAGGTGATATGACCAAAAGGGACCATGGAAAAGGGTCTAGGGGTACTAAAAACCTTTAAAAAAATTTTTTTTTTTTTTTTTTTAGGGGCATGGCGCCCTAGGGGGTTAAAAAACGGCACAATGGCGCCCCCTTTTGGCGGCATGGCGCGGCGCCACTCTAAAATGGCCTAGATATAACACTGCACCCGTGGTTAACTTTCCTTTGTCTAGCTGCAGGAGGACAAGAGAAAAATTTGAACAACCTACAGGCCTTGTTTAGAGTCATTCAACTCTTTTCTTCGATCATCCTGCACGTAAACGCAGGAATGTTAACCGCGTGTGGTTATCCTGTGGGTAAACGCTGCCGATCATGCAAGCAGCGTACAAGGTAGCAACACAATGGTTTTCTAGGCCCTTAACCTGAATAACTATGAATTTACACGCGTGTTGGCCTAAAATCGCGCTTCGTAAATACGGCCCCACATGTTCAAGACAAACTACTGTAAAGCAGGAAAATTTCGCGTGCAGGAAATTTTCGCGAATTTCGCGAGAGTGTATGAGTCGCGAAAATTTCCTGTCGCGAATATGAGTACACGCAAGTGATAAGTACGGTCCGTGAAAAAAACTGAAAAAAATGGCAGAGACTCGCGAAAATATCCTGCCGTGAATATGTCTATAATTCTTGATTCGCGAAAACTGCCAGCCGCGAAATTATCTTGCTTTACAGTATTTTGCTCCTTACCCTCATCTCCCATCCCCTCCTTCATTTCCACCACATCTGCTGCTGTAGCTGTTTCTATCTCCTCCGTTTCCACTGCTTCTTCATCATCAGTGAAATCTTCAACCGCCACATCATCATTCTGGGAAGTCTTTTCTTCAACAAACACACTTCTTTTGTTGATAAACTTGTTGGTTGGAGCACCTGGGATGATTCCTGAAGGACAAGGTCAACAGATTCATGACACATTCCTACGATGGCACAATCACTACATAAAGGAATGGGGTACCGGCAAAACTAATCCGCGACCCGGCGCTGACTATCAACCTGGTCAGAACTGCGTCATTGAATGTGAGGCTAACGTTATTTTCCAATTAATTCTGAATAGCACACCCTGTTTCTAGGCCATATAAAATTAAAACATTGCACTCAATTTCTAATTTTACTTTTCTATCATTAAGTACAGAACTGCTAAAATATATCTTATTGATTTTGAGCAAAAATCTCTGCGGGAACATGATGAATTTAATTGATAAAGTTCACCATTTTAGAGTAAACGACACACCAATGATCGACATCATGGGTTGTGAGTGACGCAGTTTTTTGTAACGGCAGAATGACGCCCGATGACGTTCAACAATCGCAAAGCACGCGCACTTGCGTTTTAACTGGGTTGATGATCAGCGCCGTCTTTTGTATTGCCGTTACCCCATTGTAAACCTTTGATGGACAGGGTAAAAGGGGAGGCCTATAATTACCGATGTTACTTCTGTGGAGATAACACTTTGTAAAAGCCAGTGTTCTCCACAGGTTTTGGTCTAAGAGGGGCGGCGGTGGGCGTGCTGCCGAAGGAACCACGCGAGGCACCTTGGCGGGGGGGGGGTCTGGGGGCCCTCCCCAGCGCAATTTGGATTTTAGGTGCCCTGAGATGCATTTTCTGAGCATCTGAGATGCATAACTGAGCGATCTAATTCATAAATATTAGGGCGGACAAATTTTTAAGAGGGGTGGGCCGTTTTTAAGAGGGGCGGATTTTGCCTATTCATACCATGAGCCTTAAGCCTATTAGTATATTCTTCAAGTGTCTTCTGTAGTTGTTGTATTCGAGACTCCCGACTCCGACAGACACGCTTCTGTCTGTTCAGCTCGGCTCTCTGATTGTTGAAATCGTCTGGAAAGAAAAGAAAGTCAACCAATAAAGTCACCAAGTATAGTATTCATGCTGCAAAATATGAAAAAAAAGTTAGCTGCACTGCAATTCTTCAATTTTCCGATGGCAATTTAGACTGCAGAGACAGGCAGGTAGAAAAAGACAGAAATATAATCACTCAGACTTCACAACAGACAGACAGACAATACTGAAATTGACAATACGTTGATCCTAACTTGCCAACCTCAGAGTGTCTGATGACTGGTTTTGTGGTGGAGGGTCACATTTCTCAATTTCAGTGCCAGTATTTGTCTGTCTATCGTGAACAGTACACAGAATGATTCTTTTTCTTTCATTATCTCCTGTCATGTCATTGTCAGTAGGACAGTGTTTCTGCCAGAGGGGGGGGAGAGAGATCAAGGAGGGGATATCCCCCCCCCTCAAGTTTGCAGACTAATCTTTTTCAAATATCACTATTTTCACTTCAGCAGTGTTTTTCTTTAATTTCTTACATTTCAAATGCAATTTTCATGCAGAAGGAAGACTAATTTTGCATTTTGGAGTATAAAAAATGACTGTGGAGGGCATTTTTAACAAAAAACAAAAAAAATTTCAAAAACTTTTTTTTTTAAATTTTTTTCTCCCCCTCCTTGAAAATCCTGGCGGAAACCCTGTAGGTTTAGGCTCATTTTCCATGTGTGGTTTTATAGCGGATCAGATAGGTCTATTTCAAGCAACTTTGTTTAGTCAGAGGGAAAAAACCTTGTAAACATTGATGATCTATCAACTAGAATTAAATGTTAATTAATTACACGTGATTTCAATGATTTGCTCCAAATTTCAGAATTTCAGTCAATTTTAAGATCTGTTGGCCGAAAGGGGACCGTGCACCGGGTGCGGCCCCCTGGATCCGCGCCGGAATAGGGTAAAGTGCCCTAGTCTCGACCACGTCCCTTGTCTCGAACACCAACTTCGGACCGATATTTCGATCAAACATAGACACTTGCAACGCCATTTGCATGCTAATATGAATAAAAAACATACTTAAAAGCTTAATATATTGATATCGTCACTTTTATTGCCAGAAATTACTTTTTTACGCCGTTGGACGCTACTGGACGCAACTGGTCGCAGTTGGACGCAATTTAGGGTAAAGTGCCCTAGTCTCGACCACGTCCCTTGTCTCGAACACCACTTTCGGACCGATATTTCGATCAAACATAGACACTTGCAACGCCATTTGCATGCTAATATGAATAAAAAACATACTTAAAAGCTTAATGCAGTCATTTTCATGCGTACACAAATTATTTTTATTCGTTTTTTCGGGGAATTTATGCGGGTGTCCAAAACAGCATGTCCGACGGTCACAAGCAACAGCGATTTGCAACGACGGTGTGCCCGCCATGAATATGGTAATTTATGTCAATGTATGCAATGCTACCCACGTTGCTACTTAGAATAAACCAATCTGATTGATTTAAAGCCATGAAATATGTCACATACATCCAAATAAGGCAAGGAAAGCGGTTTTTCAGCGATTGATGGACAGGTACCTGTTGTCGACCATGGAGGTCCCAAGTCTCGACATGGGTAAGTACCATTTCTCGACCGGCCGAGACTTGGTACGTCACCCTTTTCTCCAATGGTGAACACCAGTACCGTTGCTGATGCATCATTTTAGATGAATAAAAATTGAATTTCGAAGAACAGTTGCGTGTTTTATCAAGAAAAACACAATTTGAGATGAAAAATACCGACTCGCAACTGAATTTCCTTTCGGACCTCCTAAAACACGTGGTTATTTCCCGGTAATTGGAGTGAGGTGACGTGACCGAAATGCTCTGCTCCTATTGGCTGATCGGCTCCTGTCAATTATATTTGGTGGTCGAGACATGGCACGTATGGTGGTCGAGGTTAGGTACGGGTATGTCGAGAATCGGTACATTCAGGCGGATTGCATTCAAATGGCTATATTTTCATTGATTATTCATGTTCCAACTTGAAACTCGTCCCCAGGCTCCCCAGGATTAAGCTCTTTGTTATGCATTTTACTTCAGCTCTGCTGGTGCATGCACGGTGGTACAGGAGCACTGTGATTAACGGGGGTGGTCGAGACTAGGCCTAGGGCACTTTACCCTACTAGTCTGCTAGTGCGACCCAGTGTGTGATCCATCCCGGTGTGAAGGGAAAGAATGTCCTAGGAAAAACTGTCCCGTCCGGGGAACAAAAGATCCTATAATTGTTACATTCTAATATCTGACAACTGGTTTCTAGGCCTATACGCATGCCGCTTATTATTCCGTCATTCAACAATAGAAGTGGACACTTTTTACAGGGGGACACTTTTTACTGCTAGGCCTACACCGCCGGCAATCCGGGTCCGGGAATCGATACGAAAAATTTTAAACAGCATGAAATCCCGAACACCTTCATAATTATGCCGGAATAGTGCATTTAGATCGGTAGTTTCTACACTACTCTAAAATATACAAACCAGAATCATTGACTTCTTCATGCGCAGGCG
>NMRB01001768.1:69398-82367 GCA_002633025.1 Notospermus geniculatus | reverse complement strand
GCTGGCCACCATAGCCGCCATCTTGGATGGGCGGCGGAGCTGGTCATCGAAAGGAACCGTCCCCTCATAGAGACCAACCCTCACAAAAAAATTCAGGTTGATCGGTCAAAGCGTTCTGAAGTTAATCGACGGAAACCAATTTCACGCTGGCCACCATAGCCGCCATCTTGGATGGGCGGCGGAGCTGGTCATCGAAAGGAACCGTCCCCTCATAGACACCAACCCTCACAAAAAAATTCAGGTTGATCGGTCAAAGCGTTCTCAAGCTAATTGACGGAAACCAAATGTTAACGGACACCGACGACGACACCGACACTGACGCACGCGCCACGACATAATGCCCCCGACTTTTTCGGAAGTCGGGGGCATAAAAATGGCCTGTGCTCCTTGACTTAGTCGCGTTTGAGGCTGGAACGCATGGGGAACAATGAAGACCGTAAAAACTGAAGTATAAAACTGTGGAATTGAGTAAGCAGAGCGTGCAATTATTATTTGCGGGCCTAATTTAGGTTTGGTGTATACGTCACACTACTCTGCCGCCTGGTTGCCCAGGCAGGGTTCCCGCGGCTCTTGAAAACCATTGAAAATCTTTGAATTTTAAAAGAGTTTTTTCCATGTCTGGAAAGTCATGGAATTATGTGATTTGCTTATAAAGTCTGTGAAAACCATGGAATTTTGACTTTTTGTGTAAAAAAATTTGATTGCCCTTATTTCTGCGCTTAGCTAAAAAACTTCCCCGACTGCCAGCCTCAGGTGTCCGCCTGACGGCAGCGTGCTTCCCGTGCCTCATGCATCAACTAAACATTCTTGTGGGCACAGCGTCGCCACCACAACGGGATGATGCTATGTTTGACCAAAACATGTCTTGGAATTTTAACATTTTTGCCATGGAAAGTCATTGAAAGATCATAGAATTTTACTCAGGAAAAGGTGCAGGAACCCTGCCAGGTGCTGACTCAAGCCGAGCGTGATGGAATCATGACGTCGCCCCTGTTGCGCTTTCTGCACATGCGTATCTTCCCCAAATGTGGACCTGGGCAGGCTCGAATGAACCGTGACTCAGAGCGTATAATCAAACACACCCGAACCATGGAGAGGTACACCCCTCCGTGGTTCGGGTGTCCACATCCCATCATTCTATGTGAAGCTACTGTTGTCGACGTTACAGTTAATCCACACATACTGTATAATATGACTTATCCGCCCACCGCGGCCAACCTGCGAACCACGGAAATTATGGACTATACACGATCCAGGCCAAGTTATGAAAGGCCTAGTCAGGGTTACATGTTCAATGGAAATCGTCTTACGCCTGGTGAGCATCGTAATGGATATCCCGCCGTGAGGGTCAGTTTCACTTTTGTCAAAATGAATTGACCAGTACGATTTGTAAATGATGTCAATTAAACCTAGGGCGGACTGTGGAATAAAACTGCGGTCTGCCGTTGAAAGGAAACTCACAAGTGATGTGTAATCCCAACAAGGCCTTTCATAATTTGGCCTGGATCGTGTATAGTCAATAATTCCCGTGGTTCGCAGGTTGGCCGCGGTGGCCGGATAAGTCATATTATATACAGTAGGCCTAGGCATACATGTACTCATACATGTATCTCAAGCCGCCCAGAGGCCTGAACCAACAATGACTGGTTCCGATTCCTCTGGATCATTTTTATGGTCGACCTTACATATGTCTTGTCTTCTGTTTCCAGTTTTCGGGATTACTCTATCGATTAGATTTTGCTAAAATTCAGGGATGGTTCAAGGTGCCAACACGTGTGTCTAATATAGCTGCCCGAACCCTCGGATGGCTTCTACGATCACCATCACCAACTAATCAATATGGAATGGGTGCAACGCTCGAGATACAACGTCAGCAACAGATGGAAAGAATGGAGCAACAGTTAGCTAGAGCCAGAGTGCGGGACTTTAGAAATCGGGGGATTCAAATAGGGAGACCACAGCCAGTGGTGCGTACGAGCTCAACTTGTACATGTTGTATTGACCTTGGCTAAAAATGAGACTTCGGTTGATTATACAGTAGCAAATGCTTAAATCGGAGATGCGCAAATCAGAAAAATCGCTCATCTGCCGATGCGTCCGGTGCTTTTGCAGGGTTATATCTAGGCCATTTTAGAGTGGCGGTACGCCGTGCTGCCGAAAGGGGGCACCACTGTGCCCCCCGTAGGGTGCCGCTGTGCCCCTAAAAAAATCTTTTTTTAGATTTTAGTATCTCCCAGACCCTCTGCCATGGTCCCTTTTGGTCATATCACCTTAGAAACTGCCGTAAATTGGCTGTTGACTGGAGTTATAAAGACATTTTTAACTGAGAAGCCTCTCAAATTCCGTTAGTAGAAATGTCGCGAATAAAAAGTGCCCTTTTCTAGGTTGACGTGCCCTTTTCACAAAGTTTGCACCATGCCCTTCTGAAATCCTAGATATAAGCCTGTTTGGATCCATTTCCATCTCGCCCTTCCTCAAGCCAGAAGTCAGATTTTATCTGACTTGGAGACGGGCAATGGTTGGACGACCATTGATGGCTATGTACTGTTTTAAGTGATTTCTTTCAATCTCTTCTTTCAGAATCCAGAAATATTTGCCAATAACCTTCAGAACCACATAGGAGAATTACGAAATCGACACCCGCCACCTGCGGACCCTGTGCCGGGTCCGTCAGGATTACAGGGCACACCTGCAGCTGTACCAGAAGAACAGGTCAGTCGTATGCTGATATTTCAGACAAGACAATAAACATTGGAGGTGAACTAGAACTGAATGTAAATGTCATAAAATCTTATGGATAAAATCCTCTCCTATAAAACTGCTGTTCATTTTATTTTGTGGAAATTGCTAATATTTTTCCACCTCCAACAACTGTTGTACAACAGTTTTATAGGAGAGGATTTATCCATAAGATTTTATGACATTTACATTTTAGTCGTACCCTCCTAAACGCCGTCACTAAAGAATAGAACTGTGAAATTTGCTTGACAGCAAATTTGCTGGTCCCTACATCAGAAAATGGAAATTGAGTGAAGAAAGGGCAAGGAGGGGTATGACTCTGTGGCACAGCAGTCAGGTTCTTGGGGCTCCCATCCTCCTGGAATGTCTTCCTGGTGAAGGACACATGTAGGGTAGGCAGATAGAGAGGAAGGGCAGACAATGAGGGGTAGGGGTGGGGAAGGGGCCAGGCCGGGCGGGGAGGTGACTGTCTTCAGAGATCAGAGGGAGGGCAAAGTGGTCAAGCTGGATACGGATCCATCGTACCAGCCTGAAGCAAACAAAAAAAACTGAGGGAAACATTTAACTTCCATCACTTCAAAATAAAACAGTCTTCAAAAGCCATCGTAAGTTAACTTTTTAAAAATAGTGCCAAAGGCACTGTGCCCGCTTGGCTTTTTTAGCACAGTGGTGGAAAGCATAAGCCATATCAGAATCCCATACAAGCCATCTTTGACAATATCTGTGACCAAAGCGTACATAGCAGATTTTGGGAGTTTGGTTTTGGCCCCCTGGCGGCAAAGTCAAGAATTAGATTTCACCAATACTTCGTGAGGAAGTCACTACAACCTAGAGGTAAATACATACAAAGGTTCAATACAATAGCTCAAACGATTATCAAAATATAGCCCTTTTAAGTTTTTCACAAAACGCCCCCTATCTACCAAAATAGGAATCGCATCACACCCAAAATCGAACTTGACCTAGAATTTTTGGTTGCACACACCTTTATGCAATATGAAAATGATCCTTCAAAAACTGAAGGCGCTATCCATCTGACAAGGAAAAATTTGATATTTTTGTTTTGGCCCCCTAGTGGCAAAGTGGAGAATCAGATTGCACCGAGAACTTCGTGTGCAAGTCACCAGAAGCTAGAGGTATATGCATACAAAGTTTCATCGTGATAGCTCAAGCCATTCGCAAAATACAGGCCTTTGAATTTTTTCACAAAACGCCCCCTACTGGCCAAAGTAGGAATCGTATCGCACCCAAAATCGAACTTGACCTAGATTTTGTGGTCATACACACCCATATGCAATATGAAAATGATCGGTCAAAAACTGAAGGCGCTATCCATCTGACAAGGGAAAAGTTTACGCACGCACGCACGCACGCACTAACGCACGCACGACAGACCACCACTAAAGGCGCCAAGCACAGCATAGGCCCTTTTGGCCTATGGGCCAAGCGGGCTAAAAACTATCTAACCTTTCAGACCTGGATACAAATATTGACTATATGATGGTACTACTTGATTTTGCAGTGATTGAGTGGTTTTCTTGGAATCGTGTCCCAATTGAGTGTGGAAGAAAGATAGAAAGAAAGATAGAAATAAAAATTTCCTACCTACCCAGTGATAATATGTAAAGATCAGTGATCTCGTGAACTCACGCAGCCGTTACCTAATCGGGGGGAGACCCCCCGAAGCCTTTCTGGGGGAGACCCCCAGACCCCCTTTTGAGGCCTGCGGTCGGCTGGCCGCTAGGCCTGTTCCTGCAGATGTTTTTCGTGACGCTGCGCACCGTGACGTGACGTCGTGACACGGACGGCTGATTCCGGCCGCGGCGGAAAGGATGATGGTTTACGACATCCACAAAATCGCCATATTGCGTCAAGGTGTTGAGATTCACGGACTACACATCTCCGTAATGATTTTTCCATTGAATTTTGTAGATTTTTTTACACACACGTAACCATTAGACTCACTTCGTGAGCCGCTTTGCGGGTCACTGCGTGAGTTATCAAGATGGTCCCTATATTGACAATGTAGGGACCATAAGGCCACACTTTTTATATTTATTGGATTACGGATTTTTCAGGCCAAAACCTATGTAGGAGGGGAGGGAATAAAAATAAAAATAAAATACAAAAATCTTTGACTTTTTAATTTTTTCCCTAGTGTTACGTGCTATGCGTCACAGAAATTCAAGGGGGAGGGAATAAAAAAAGTGAAATGTGCTAAAAAAGAAATAAAACCATGCAACAGTAGAACAAGAGATATGGCCTACATAGGGGCCTATATCCTGAAAATACAGGGCGTCAGCATTTAAATATCTTTTACAGTGCACCTAGTGGTCGGCGGGAAAAAAACAAGAACACAAAATAGACCATCGGGAATTTTATTTTTTTTCAATACCGGTATTTTCAAAAAACCTGAGGGGCGGATCCGTAATCCAATAAATAAAAAAAGTGTGGCCTAATGATGATATGTATCACTGTCTCTGTATCTTGTTTATCTTTTTGCAGGTCACACGTCTCACCGAAATGGGCTTCAATCGTGACAACGCCCTCCAGGCACTTCAAGCTACAAACAATGACATCAACCTAGCAATGAATATATTATTACAGGACTCCTCTTCATAGGATAATAAGTTACTCACAATGAATGGATTTTAAAACACTATTTATGGAATATGTACCATTAAATTGTCTCGTCTCTGTGTTCCAACTTGTCAAGTAATTACTTTTATATCAGTGGTCTACATGTGTTTTAGCTCACCTGGTGAGCTCTTACTGTGGTGCGGTGTCTGTTGTTCGTCATCGTTATTTGTTAAAGATAATGTATCACGGGTATTTTCGCGGGCCACAAAATTCATTGTTTATTTACATTTTGTTTGTTTATGTCCAGGCTTTCTTTGTCTTACGAGTAATTTGTTGGTGGCATGCCCCTCTAGAAATTCTGTTGATTCCAAAAGTACTCATTTTGGTGGATTGGCATGTCCCAAAAGTCCAAAATAAAAAACATAATGTAAACATCCATGTTAACAGACATTGAATGTAAACAATGAAGTCGTGATACATTATCTTTAACCCAGGTGAGCACATGGTGTGCTCACCCAGGTGAGCACATGGTCCATGGACCATTTCATTGGATGTTGATGTTTTAGTCTTCGGCCCTTTCTGGAATACCACTCCTCACGGTCGAAAATGAGGAACCCGCGTGCCGTTTATCCCGACAGGTCGGCGCTGCGAGCAGTGCGACCGAAACGACGTCATGGACGTTGTTTTAAGTGTTGACGCTACGTACATTTTTCTACATGAATAATGAGATAAAGACGTTGTCATTATCGCCATCCTATCTCTTTATTTTAAGGAAAAATGCACCGAAAAATGCAGAAATTTTCATCTGCTACAAGATGATGTTAATTTTAATGCCAGGCGACCGAAACAAAAGGGTTGTTTTCACGCCAGAAATAAATGGAAATAACGTTAGAAAAAAGAAACTTCGGTCGCAGCGCTCACAGCGCCACGTCGTGACGTTAGTTCCTCCGGTTCCCCATTGATACATGTACTGTAAAGTGTATGGTGGAATATCCAAGACGAGCTTGCTCGAATCCTGTTACAGTTATTGAGCCTGAAAATGGCCCAATGGTGCTTTACATGTATGCCCCTCAAATTTAAGGCATTCAGTTTTGCTTCTGGTCTTATTACCCGGTAAAAGTATTAAATTTGATTGTGCAGAGAATCATTCTAGGGCAGATTGGGATCTCTGCTCTCACAAGGGACTGCTCATTTTATAAAATCACTTGCGAATTACAGGGCTCGAAAAGTCCAGTTGTTCAACTAGTTAGCCATTTGGGTAAACTCCCTACGCAGTTGTGTACCGCGCCCCCTTCGGTTTACTCGCTCTCCACAACTGCTTCACTTCATAGAAGTCGCCGTGTTTGGTCAACAGATGGCGCTGAGAGAGTCGACCAATGAGAGCACCGAGCAACCGGTAACCAAGCTGGCCTGAGACACTTTTTCATTGGCCGAGCGGTTCGTAGCCATGGTAGCACAAGAACATCCGTTGCCAACGGGCCAAAGAGTTCTGAAAGCAGCGTGCCGATAGGCTGTAAAATTTGCGCCAGGCCCTGACGCCATCTGTTGATCAAACGCGGCGAATTTTACGAAGTTAAGCAGTTGTGGAGAGCGGGTAAACCGAAGGGGGCGCGGTACACAACTGCGTAGGGAGTTTACCATTTGGCTAAATGTCTACAAATTTTCATAGCCAAATATCTATGATTGAGATACTACCAATGGAAATAGAAAGGACTTATGGCAATTAAAATGGTGAAAATTAAGGAATTTTTGTAGCCAAATGGCAAAGTTGACAAAATCCTTTATAGCCAAATGGGAAAATCCTGTAGCCAATGGCGATGAAAACAGCTACTTTTCGAGCCCTGGAATAGAATAGGGGTCATCCATTTAGTACGCACACACCGAGGGGGAGGGCAGTTGATACCAGCGAGTGCAGCATGCGTACAGGGGGAGGTGGTCAAACCAGAGACAAAGTAAGATTTCTCCACCAAAATGCTCTGATCACTGGAGCGCTTGACTGACGATCATTCCGAGTGCCATCGTTTTAAACTGTCTGCGCATGTTGCGACACTCAGGCATGATAGACATACAAGTCAATACACTGTTGGTTAAACCCTGCCAGTAACACGATTAGTATTATCCCACTATGTCTCACTGGCAGGAGTCTAAAGCCGCGTTCACACTGGATACGAATTGAAAGCGAATTCCCCGATTCGTATCCCGGAATTCATATCGAGTCAATACGTTTCAAGGGTGTCTGTTCAGACTGCTATTCAAACTGATCTCAATGTGCATTGAATTCGCTTCAGCTTGTTCACACACAATACGATAAAACGGCACGCCATCTGTTGCTTGTGGTAGGCATTATCGCTCTCCTCGGCAGGAGGTAGAAAACAACCATGACAATAGTCAGTACGCAGGCGCACAGGTAGCGTGCCAGCTGATTCGCATTAATGTGTTCACACACAGTTTTTATTGCGGTTCAGCTGATACGCTTCGGTTGATTCGCGTTCAGTTCGGTTTACAAACCGATTTCGTTAAAGCGGTTTGGCGCGATGCCAAACTGAGCTCAGTCTGAACAGTTAATACATATTGGGGTTTTAATGCACATTCAGTTCGTATCAAAAGTGTAGTGTGAACACGACTATAGTGCGCACGTACAGAAATGGGGGTGGACACCAATGCCTTGGCAGTCAGTGCGTGGAGGAAGGAAGGGGAATCAAAATCAGGGTTTCAATGTGTACTAAGTGGACGGCCCCATATTTGATGTACTGCATGCAAGATGATGTGTGGATTAAATAAAGTCATCTAGTTTATGATGTGAAGCTTCGTTGTTGAGTCTGTTCTATATGACTGATGTCAAGGATGAATGTGCCATGGAAATTTAATTCTCGGTCAACAAGAATAAATTTCTACTGACCACGAACTAAAATTTCTGTTGACCAAGAAATTTTATTTACATATCACTAACAAACAATAATTTATTCCGCAGTCTATGTACACATGCATGTGCGAACAGTTTAAAGCGAATGGCTCGTGGGGTTGGTTTTGATTTTTGGTGGTACCTCCCATAGAGAGTGAACCTAGGTAGTCTCCAGGCAAAGCCGTGCTCAAACCTGTGCAAATATGCGAACGTGCACCTGGGGACGAGGTTCCATTAAAAATTTGTTAAAATGGGTTAATGGCAGTTTCAAATTCAGTCAGTCAAAATGTACATTTTGTACTATTCACATTGATTTCGAAGCGGTAGATTTTGCAGAATATGCCTCCGAAGTTTGGCTGTCTAATGCATTTCCCATTAAACTAAAATCCTTCTTTCACCTTTTTCTCAAAACGGCGCTTGATTTGAGGACATGTCAACAAACAACTGTCAACAAACCCTGCGAGCCATTCGCTTTAAATGTTGGCATGACTGCAAATGACATCATCCTGAGAATCTCAGGCCATTTACAGTCATACCCTCCTTAATGGTGACAAGTGCGAGGAGGGGAGAGGTTTTGAAGAACCTGGGTGCGAGGATGGATAATGTGCAGCGAATGTGACTTATCTCAGCTCAAGTCGTCACCAACGTTGATTGGTAAACAATCCACTTCCATCCCAGCATCCAGAAACTCGCGATTGTCGAATGGAATCTCTTCTCTCCAGTTATGATGTGAACCAACAGGGAAAGGTACAGGTCCTGGCATTCAACCCCTTGCAGCTACCGCCAGCCACAGAGGATTTCCTTTATGACCTACAGTTCATTCCACTTCCCAGTGGCGCGAGGTTTATCAACGATAGCTCCGCAACGGCTGAGTCAAATTTGACGAAATAAACGTCAATCAACTTGTCTTTCTTGCCGGTATCTTTCTGCTATCTTCATTTTTCGCGCAAGGCCGACATAACGGATCCCTTTCTCAAAACCCATTTCATTTCGCCATGGCGTTCAGTGCAGTTGACATGTGCGTGATGCATTGTGTCATTTCAAAATGGCCGCCATTTCGGCCGTCAACACAAACTGTGATTTGTGAAGGAACTTTTTTCTGTCACGTTTTGCGGGAAAATGACAGCGATGATGGCTGTAGCACCAAAAAAGACAAATCGATTGATGTATGGTATGTCAAATTCGGCCCAGCCGTTGCCAAGCTATCATTGATAAACCTCGCGCCACTCGGAACTGGAATGGAGAGTAGTAGTTGGCATGTTGGCCTCTGACCTAGAAGTTGACCGCGATCTCTATGCAGCTGGGTGACCAGCGTGCGTATACCGGTAATCCAGTCCTCACAGGTCCTGTAACCGTATTTGACAGGTAGTACAGACAATCCAAACAGATGGTTTGGAAGAATGGCCTTGTCATTCTGAGATCAACAAACCAGGCTCGCGACATCATTCTGACTCGTCAAGATCATTATTATTGAAGACAAAACTTATTCCCTCAAGTCTGAATCAATTTTTTTTCTTTTTCTGAGTTTCTGACGTTGGGTTCATTGCCTCTTGATGCTGTTGAACTAACGAAGTCTGTGTATCGGCTAATGCTGGACAATATCTGCTATACTCCATAGTGAATTCACCCTTCCCTTGTGTCATCGATCGAAGTTCTGTAGAATACCCAAACATTTCATTCAGAGGCACCTGAAATGTTTGAGAAAAAATCATGAAAATCTTTCATACCAGAATATTCTAAATCACTTTCAGTGGAACTGAAGAAGCCTCATTGCAGTTTTTCCTGAGGCTGATACCTGCCGCACACGAGTGCAATTTTGCAGGCCTTTTCGTTTGACGGGCGCGAAAATGCATGCGCCTCGCAAACAATAGAAATTCTATTGTTTGCGAAGCGCAGGCGTTTTCGCGCCCGTCAAACGAAAAGGCCTGAATTTTGTCTCTGACGTTACCTCCATAGTAGTTTTTTGTCTTAGCATCCTGTCACCGCACACGGTGCGTCAGCCGCCGCACACGAGTGCAAATTTGCCTCCTGTAGATGCGACGTGACGTCATTCGTCACCAACAAAAAGCCTGAATGCCGTCATTGCTAAGGGCTCTGCCATCTTTTCAGAGCCGCGTGACTTCACAACGGCTCTTGATTGATCAGACTGTTTTGCATCCGTCTCCGCCTCCGCCTCCAACCACCGCACACGACGACAACATCATTGAACACAGGCGATTTTTGCCTCTTCCAATCAAACATGTTTGATCTGCTTTGGAGGCAAAAAATCCGTCTCCGCCTCTGCCTCCGACCACCGCACACGACGACATTTGCACGTAGGAGGCAAAAATCTCCATAGTTGGAGGCAAAATTGCACTCGTGTGCGGCAGGTATTAGATAGTCTTGGTAAGGAAAGTTTGTATGTTGACATACCTCAGCATAGATTGAGAAATAACCCTCGGTGGCATCTGTCCCCATGACAATCCCATGTCGCTTGCTGATGCTGGCTAGGACAGCCCCCTGGAATTCCTCAGGGGATGTGACCTCCACATTCATGACCGGCTCTAGAACCTGCCAGGAGCCATCGTAGAACACTGGAAAAAGATCACATGAGTCAGGCCTAATGTTGTTTCTTCCATGAGAAAGACGAGCATTTTTAGCTCACCCGTGAGCTCTTACAATGGTGCAGCGTCCGTCGTCGTCGTTGTCCGTTAGCAGGGCACGTTTTGTAACCGCTGGGGCTATTGATCTGAAACTTGGTTCATATATACCCCTAGGTCAGATGACCTATGACACCAAGTTTCGGTCCGATTCGATTCTTGGCTTGGCCTCCAGGTGGCAAAACCAAAAACAGAAAAAGTGCAATAACTCCTGAACTAATGACTGGATCATCTCCAAATTTTTATCATAGGTGTATCTAATTGGGATACATATCATTATAACGGGTTTTTGATTTGACCTACTTTTCAAGGTCACAGAGGTCAAAGTTCCACAAAAGTAACGAACCTGCCACAGTTCTTCATTATTTCACTGAGCATCTTCATATCTTGCATAAACGTGTATAAGAGGGGTACCTTCAAAATTACCGAGTTTCGGCCCGATCGGACATCCAATATGGCCACCAAGTGGCGTAACCTGAAAATCGTCCAAGTGCTACAACTCAGGAACGGCTTGACCCAGAGTGCTCAAACTTGATATTTACCTCCCTCTAGATGCCCTTTACAAGCACATCAAATTTCGGCCTGATTAAACTTCCAATATGGTCGCCAGGTGGGGTAAACCAAAAATCATCAAATGTGCTATAACTCAGGAATGACTTGACCCAGAGCGCTCAAATGTGCTATGTGGCTCCCTCTAGATGACCTTTATGTGCACGTGAAGTTTTGGCCCGATCAGACATCCAATATGGCCGCCAGGTGGCATAACACAAAAATCTTTGAAGTCCTGCAACTTGGGAATGACTTGACCCAGATTGCTCATAACTGACATGTACCTCTCTCTGTCATTACACTATTACATGTATGTCCAAACGGGTGAGCACATGGTCCATGGACCAGTTCATTGAGTTTTTGTACGAGATCTTGTTCCTCAACACTTACCATCTTTCACAGCACCTTCTGCAGCAAGTTGAAAGGAATAATCGCTTGAATCAACAATGTGACTGGCTCCATCAATTAAGGTAAACTTGACCCCTGACACTCTGTGGCCACTAAGCATCCCCTTCTCACAGGCGTTATGGAAACCCTGAAAAAGAGAAGCACATCTCTTGGTAGTGTGTTTGCCTTACTTCAGTTGAATCAGTTGTCCTCACTCACTTGTTCAAACGTGAAGTCATTCGAAATGATCTGAGGCGAACTGCTTATCTGTCCACTGTGGGCGGCGCATTTCACCTCGGACACAAGTCCAAGGCAGCCATATTGTTTATCAACAAACCCACGTGACCGCCAGCGTCAGGACCGTGGGACTATTTTGGCCGAATTTTGGCCTGTTAAGATGATCAACCTTATTTGCTGGATAAGTTGAGGCATATTATACATAAACGTACCGGTATCTCACCCAATCTGCCACATATTCATCCAATAACGCAACGTTTTTGTGTGACCTAGTTCGTTCATGCGTAGGGTTCTGGAGGTGTGATGAGGCGAACCGCATTTGAACTCTCACAAACGGGCAGCAATCCTTGCGCATTCAAGATGGCTGCCTTGGAATTGTGTCCGAGGGGAAATGCGAGTGTTTACGCAAATTGCCGAGCAGTTGCCTTCGGAAGTTCCGAATGACGTGAAGTGTAGTGTGGTTTTGGTCAGCTGTTTTTTGTCTTGACAGTCAAGTGTGTCCAGAGTCTAACCAAAGTAAATTCTAGAATCACCTCCTTTGATAAAACAATGAAAAAAGCTGATTTGCTATAAACCAATGACTTATCAGAAGCGATCCCCAGCTGCCATCAACCAGAAACCTCAGGGTTTCCGCCAGAATTGTCAAGGAGGGGGAGAAAAAAATTCAAAACAAAAACTTTTTGAAAAAAATGTTTTTGCAAAAAATTTGGGTTTTTTTGGGGTTAAAAATGGCCTCCAGTCATTTTTTACACTCCAAAATGCAAAATTAGTCTTCCTTCTGCATGAAATTGCATTTGAAACGTAACAAATTAAAGAAAAACACTACTGAAGTGAAAATAGTGATATTTGAAAAAGGTTAGTCTGGAAACTTCAGGGGGATATCCCCCTTGCCTCAATCATGGGGGGATAAATCCCCCGTCCCCCCCCCCCCCCCCC
>NMRB01001768.1:47133-62011 GCA_002633025.1 Notospermus geniculatus | reverse complement strand
TTTGATGCTGCTTTCGATCGAAATTTCGTGGATTTTGTGCCGATTTTTTTTGGCGGGAGTTTTTTCTTCAGTATTTTTTGGATACAGACTTCATGATGATGACTTTGAGGAGGATTTAGACAGTGATAACTACGGTAATTTCGATGATTTCGACTCGGAAAGTCAGGTAAGCATTGTCATTGATCACGGGGCAAGTGATGACGATGATTCCGATGTTGTGCATGGCGGGAATTTTGAATTTTCTAAGGCGTATTTTTTAAAAATGGCTAGGGTATATAGGTCGGGGTGCCTAAAAATACCCAGGGTTCAAAGGGTTAAACCCCCATGACCTTTCACAACATTGTGTTTCTTAAATCCCTGCCGGCGCATGCTACTTTAGCAAAGGTGTATACAGTACACCATCCCATTTGGGGCGCATAATTGCGGGACGATAATGGCCCAGTGCGAGCTTGAAAATAAACTTTTATTCCGACCGACCGACCCAAATTTTTCAAACTGACCTGACCCAAAACAAGACATTTTTTTAGGCCTAAGACAGAAATGTTCCAGCATTCAGCAGCATTCCATTTCAAAGTCTCACAGTGATTGTTTTCCAAGATTCATAAGTTCCATCGATATATTTATGGTTTCATTATCAGCCTACCTCAGGTGATCCAAGACTCTATAAGGATTTGCCCCCAGTCTGTCCAATTTATTGATGAACGCAATACACGGCACGTTATATCGTTTCATTCATTCTGAGTAAGTAGCTGCCGACTGGATTGTGATACCACGCTGTCGTTCCAGTTCCATAAAATCCATCTTGGCGCCAACTTCATCTTTTCCTCTCACCTAGAGAAGATCAGACATCAGTAGTAGTAAGGTTAAAAGAAAGGTACAGTAGCCTTAGATCAAGGTTCATAAACAACAGATCCATGAAGCAACTATTTTTCCCTTTAGAAAATGTCCTTAAAAACCTTTCAGCTACTACAGTTCATTCCACTTCCCAGTGGCGCGAGGTTTATCAACGATAGCGCCGCAACGGCTGGGTCAAATTTGATGAAACATACGTCAATCGACTTGTCTTTCTTGCCAGTATCTTTCTGCTATCTTCATTTTTCGCGTAAGGCCGACATAATGGATCCCTTTCTC
Organism: Notospermus geniculatus; assembly: GCA_002633025.1. NCBI lineage: Eukaryota > Metazoa > Nemertea > Pilidiophora > Heteronemertea > Lineidae > Notospermus > Notospermus geniculatus. Next base: position 60,880 of record NMRB01001768.1, on the reverse strand, counting down.
AAAACTCATTTCATTTCGCCATGGTGTTCAGTGCAGTTTACACGTGCGCAATGCATTGCGTCATTTCAAAATGGCCATTTCGGCCGTCAACACAAACTGTGATTTTTTGAAGGAACTTTTTTCTGTCAAAGGGGCTGTTTCCTTAAGGGTCGATTGTACAATATAAATCTAAGAATTCCATTGCCCTGGCCTTTTTCTTGCTTATGTCATACTCCCCTCACGCCTGACTGCACAAGCCTCCACTGGACAGCCTACTCAGGCCAAAAGGCCAAAAATGTGGTTCTTGGGATTTGGTACAATTGATCCTTAAGTAAACAGCTCCTTTTGCGGGAAAATGACAGTGATGATGGCTGTAGCGCCAAAAAAGACAAATCGATTGATGTATGGTATGTCAAATTCGGCCCAGCCGTTGCCGAGCTATCGTTGATAAACCTCGTGCCACTCGGAACTGGAATGGAGAGTAGTAACTAGAGAAGCATGTAATGGAATGATACATGTATACCCAGTAATTAGGAGCAGCTCAAGGCTTACCTCATGCATTTCAGCAAGTTTTCCAGTGTAAAACAAGATCCTCTCTGTCAATGTTGTCTTTCCAGAATCAATGTGAGCCGAGATCCCAATATTACGGATCTTGGTGACATCTGTGAGCTTGTTATTACTGCCTCTCTGAGTTGAGTAAAGGGCACAACATGTTGGTAAGATCTGCAATTAAAGAACAGGTGTAGGCCTAGGCTAGTAGAATGCATTCGATAAATACACTTGGTTTTTTTGTAAAATACCACATTGGCCCTAAGTGCAAGTGTGTTGACTAAGGATCCGGTGTGACAGGAATCAAAGTCCCCTCGGCCTGGAATCAAAGTCCGGTTTTTATTTTTATTGTTCAGCGATAGAATATTCAATATAGGCCCTATATAGAGTCTTTTCTAGAGTTTCAGATTGTAAAGTTCCACTTGAAAAAGACCCCGGTTGTGGTCGAAAAGTCGTGAATTCTGGAGATTGACTTCTTGCTTATTATTAGTCTCAGTAACTGGGACTCTGTATGCTCCGCTTTTGCTTTACAAACTGACTTATAAGGGTGCCAAGTGAGAACACACATGGACCATCATGGTCTTAGATTTTCTTCTAAACTGGCTCATTTGTTCCTTAGGGTCCAAAAAGTAAATGTGCCAAATTTCGTCAAAATCGGCCCAGCGGTTTGGATTTTATGGCACTTTGAAAATATGGCCTGTAGGGGGCGCTTTTGAAACCTTTGAAATTCTAATACTATTAAAATGCCTATTACTCAAAGATTATCATTGCTGCAGGGCTCAAACTTTGCAGGATCATTGATTGGTATAATAGGCACAAATTCAAACCATGTTCCGACCCCCCAGACTTGGACCCTTTTTGGCTGGGAGCGACTTTGAAAGGGTTGATCTGCCAAACTACAGGTGTACTTGGTTATTTTTCAATAAAAATGGGTTGAGTGTTCATGAAATAAAAGGTATCACTTGTTTTTCCATCAATATCATTGCTGGTTTAGGAGAAATAAGGGTTCAAAAAGTGAAAAATCTTCTGAAAACGGCAGAACTACTCTATATTTGAGCATGTTTCCATGGCAACGGTGAAATATTTTGCCAAAAGTTATGGTTTGAGTTTGTCCATATTATACCCATCAATGATCCTGCAAAGTATGAACTCTGTAGCAATGATAGTTTATGAGTAACAGGCATTTCAATAGTACCAGAATTTCAAAGTCTTCAAAAGCGCCCCCTACAGGCCATATTTTCAAAGTGCCATAAAATCCAAACTGCTGGGCCGATTTTGACGAAATTTGGCGTATTTACTTTTTGGACCCTTAGGAACAAATGAGGCAATTTAGAAGAAAATCTAAGACCATGATGGTCCAAATCATACCTTGAGCGTTCTCACTTGGCATGGAATGACCCAAATTACATAGCGCGCATACAGAGTCTCAGATCGCCCAATACATTCCCTGTGGAGCAATTCCCGCACGGAATTCCGTGCGCCGCTGTTAATTCACAAACGAACACGAAAATCCACAATATTGTATCCCTGTGTTATTGAGCTACCGTCGCTACACCATTTCCGAGTGAATTCAGTAAAATTCCATCGTTATTTTACTTCCCAATTCGACTTTGAAATCCACTCCTCGAAACTAAATGCACAGGCCGCCACACGCCATGATGAGAGTCTCGCGCAATGCAGTTGCGCAGTCATGGCAGTTGACGTTAGTCTCGTTCTCATTCAGTGTCAGCGACTACGCCCAGTCACGTGACCTCGGGTCTTGTGACAGCTACGAGTTCGCGACTTGTTTACATGTGTTGGTGACATTTCGACGGAGTTTTGTATCAAAGTTTTTTCCTAATTTGTGCCAATTTTTCAGTCTTTTGGAATACCACTACTCTTCATTCCAGTTCCGAGTGGCGCGAGGTTTATCAACGATAACTCCGCAACGCCTTGGCCGATTTTGATGAAACATACAGCAATCGACTTGTCTTTCTTGCCGGTATCTTAAAATCCAAGTTTCATCGCGATATTCCCACTATTTCTCGATATTTTGACCCCTGTACATTTGCACGCGTGGTTGTGTACAAAGTGTAGTTCGACGATTTGGCCGCTACGAGCGCTGTGTTTTGCGTGGTCGCGTCGATTTTTCGTAGGGGTGGGCAGCCGCTCCTGCGTTCACGTGTTCAGCGGAGTTTTTCCCTGTGAGTTTATGTGCTAGAAATATGGATGTTTTCCGTTGCTATATTTGACTAAATGTAATTTCTGTTAGCATGGAATAAACGGAGGTCAGATGCAAAGTGTCTGAGAGGCTTCTCTCCCCCGAACAAATTGGTTGATCGGTCAAAGCGTTCTGAAGTTAATTGACGGAAACCAATTTCACGCTGGCCACCATAGCCGCCATCTTGGATGGGCGGCGGAGCTGTCGTTTTTCTGCAATTCCCCTCACAAAGAACTGCATTCACGGATGAATTTCATGCAGAATGACGCGGCGAGATGGAGAATCTCCGCGGCGGTATGGTATCGCGATTCCCCAGGGTGACAGTATACAATCGGAAAGTCGTCTCCGAATATTTCGCAAATTTTCGACCCCCAATCGGGGTCTTCCTCAGGCGCTATGTAGAAGAGATCCCAGATGTGCATCTCTTCTACATAGCGCCTGACTGAGGAAAACACCGATTGGGGTCGAAAATTTGCGAAGTATTCGGAGACGACTTTCCGATTTATTGGTTAGCCTTTTTCAGAGGCCTTAGCCGAGGACGACCTCTTCAGGATTGCGCCTAGGCTGGTTTATATTAGGGAGTTTTCGCAAAGCCCCCGAAACGCCAACGCGAACGTCTATCCTTTTGTTCGGTGCTCTCTTCGTGGCATCGAACAATGGGTTTGGCGTTCGCGTTGGCGTTTCGGGGGCTTGGCGAAAACTCCCTATTTTGCCGCTGCACTCCCGCGGTGCTACTGTCCGTTCCACGAGCGCCATGGGGGTGTAGCGGCAAAGACAGAAACCAATCCAATGGAACACGCTCGCTCAAAATTTTCAAATCCAACACGGTCAGAAAAACTCGAATTTTGCATTTTTATCCCCATCATGATATGGTAGATCAATATAAAAGTGAAGAATATTGAGTAGGAATATCTAGGCAAATTCAAGGCCGAGATTATGGCCCGTGCAACTAAACCAACCTCACCACGTGTTGCATAGGCCTAAGGGTCCCATGGCGGGAATGGTGGTTGGCGCGCGGGAACACACTGATTTATGATCGGCAAAGGTGGATTGCCTGCCACATACATATACAGACTCTTACACCTGGCGGCCCTACAGCCTAGCGACGAATGCAGGACCCGACACGTCCCTCCGCAACTAGGCCTATGGGTGCCTTTCTCCGACGTCTGCCGCCCCATCCGGGTGGAGCCTTCCCAACTACAGTTCATTCCACTTCCCAGTGGTGCGAGGTTTATCAACGATAGCTCCGCAACGGCTGGCTCAAATTTAACGAAACATAGGCCTACGTCAATTGACTTGTCTTTCTTGTCGGTATCTTTCTGCTATCTTCATTTTTCGCGTAAGGCCGACATAATGGATCCCTTTCTCAAAACCCATTTCATTTCGCCATGGTGTTCGGTGCAATTTATACGTGCACGCGATGCATTGCGTCATTTCAAAATGGCCGCCATTTCGGCCGTCAACACAAACTGTGATTTGTGAAGGAACTTTTTTCTGTCACGTTTTGCAGGAAAATGACAGTGATGATGGCTGTAGCGCCAAAAAAGACAAGGTATGGTACGGTATGTCAAATTCGGCCCAGCCGTTGCGGAGCTATCGTTGATAAACCTCGCGCCACTCGAAACTGGAATGGAGAGTAGTAACCTCTCTCCATCACAAAGAAGACCGCAACGATATTCATATGATTTGTTTATTCTTTATTTACATTCTTTAGTTGTTTAGAAACAATTTTATCATCTCATCCAGTTTATTCTGGCGATCATGGCACGTGACGATTGTCAGGCCTACTGGTCGCACGACGTCAGAATCAGTTTGAGTGATAGTGTACCGGTGTAATGTTTTTCACTACCCCCCGTTTGCCAAAATGCCCCCCAACAAAAGATTGACAGAGTAAGCCGTCGTGACCTGACAATGGGGAGCGGAGGCACTGATCAACATTTCTTTCTGTAGGCCTACTTAATTAAAGCGAATTGATAGCGGATTTTATTTACATTTGGCTGGTGTTTGTAAACACAAAATTTCAGCCAATCAGAATGCACGAACATTTCTTTGTTGACATTCTGGAGAAGTTTGTTTACATTTTTTCCCGAAAATTCCTCCGCTTTCAAATTCTATTTCTAAATCAATTTTTTTCGATATCAATTCGCTTTAATGAGTGTCCGCCAGTAAAGCGGCATTGTCATACGGGAGGCATCTTATTCATTACACCTGCACAAGTCCGAAACCACTGAAGACTCATTTTGCTCCCCCCCCCCGACCCTAATCCACCCCACCCTCCACGTCCCCACGTCAGCCTTCTCCAACGAAAGATTGGTTAAAGATAATGTATCACGATTTCATTGTTTACATTTAATGTTTGTAAACATTGATGTTTACATCATGTTATTTTGGACTTTTGGGACATGCCAACCCCTCACATTGAATACTTTCAGCATCAAAAGAATTTCTAGAGGGGCATGCCACTAACAAATTACTCATAAGACAAAGGAAGACTGGACATAAACAAACAAATGTAAATAAACAATGATTTTCGTGGCCCGCGAAAATACCCGTGATACATTATCTTTAACAGACGACCCTTCCAGATAAACACACAAACTGTGGAATTATGACACAATTTAATGTCTTACTTCTCAATCTCGCCCCTCTCGGCCCAAACGATTGCTGGGGTAGGCCTATACCGGGGCCTATAACTAAATGATTGTGAAGTTTACGTCCGTAATGGAGGAAGATGGATTTCACGCGGTGTGAGTGGAAGAACTTGTGATGATTTATCTTCGGCCTCATCCGGTGTCATTACTTGATTCATTGTGTCAGCATCAGCGTTCATCTTCCTCCTGCTCTGTGCTGGCGTCTCCTGGAAAAGAGAAAATCACTATGGGCGGTTATTTCCGCAGAATTAGACGTGTGCCTGTCGTGCGAGTGAAGCAGACGTAGACGTGTTTGGTGTGTGTATGAAGCAAACATTAGAACTGTGAAAATAATATCAATGTTCATGAAAAAATCATATGTCAACGTGAAAAATATCAAATGCGTCAATCAGACGTTGGGTGGCGCTGCAGTCGATTGCAGCGCCACCCAACGTCTTCTCAGCGCATAAGAATTTTTTCTCGTTGACCCATGATTTTTTCATGGCCATTGGTATTTTCCTCACTGTATGTGTTTACATGTGCAAACGAATTCATCGACTGCAGCGCCACCCAACGTCTGATTCACGCATATATGATATTTTTCATGTTGACATGTGATTTTTTTCTACTACCGAACACATGCTACACGTCTACGTCTTCTTCACTCTCACGACATGCACGTCTAATTTCTGCGGAAATAACTACGGGTGGTTATTTCCGCAGAAATTAGACGTGCTTGAAAAATCATAATGTCAACGTGAAAAATTTCTTATGCGCTGATAAGACGTTGGGTGGCGCTGCAATCGACTGCAATCGACTTCACTCGCAGTCGCACGACAGGCACGTCTAATTCTGCGGAAATAACCGCCCATACTCTTACTCAACCGCAAACTGGTCTCAACGATGCCTGGCTTTCACTGACGCTACGAATGTCCCGAATCGCCCCGAATCTGAAAGTGGGTTCGTAGATAATTCTCAAACGTTTCTTGCAGTTCCTAAATGATTCTTAGTTGATGCCTGAACATTCGTACTGTTCGCGTGACTTTTTGTTTGTCAAAAACTTTCGTGGGAGCGTTCACGAATTTCACGACACAAATCTACGAAGTACAAATTCAAAGAATCATGTAAGAATTGTACGAATAAGGTACGACTCACTTACGAATATTCGTGGCCGATTCGTGATAGATCCGTACTTGATTCATGAATACATTCGGGACATTAGTGCCTGTTTCGGGATGTTTTCGGCGTGGGTCCACAAATTTGAGGGAGACACGAATGGCCAAGAATGTGAAAAGAATCGACTACGAGGCTGTTACGGACGATAAGAAAGGGTTACGAAGTGTTTACGATCTATANATATGACCCCATGTTCCAGTTGGAAAAAAAGTCGATTCGACATCGACTTTTTTTCCCGCGCGCGGGCCTCTCGCTCGCGAGAAAGCAAAGTCGATCCCCTCGTGCTGATCTCGCGATTGCCAAAACGCTTTCATGGAAACAGCCAATGAAAATGGATTGGATCGACTTTTCCGCACAGAATTCCGCACGCGGAAACGCTCCAATGGAAAGCAGGCAGGTGCGAGCAAAAAAAAGGCGATTTGAGATTGACTTTTTTCTCCGCGCGCGGGCCTCTCGCTCCCGAGGAAAGAAAGTCGACCCTCTCGCGCTTGTCTCGCGATTCCCGAAACGCGGTCATGGAAACGGCTAAGTGAAAATGAATTGGGTCGACTTTTCGGCACAGAATTCCGCGCACGAAAACGCGCCAATGGAAAGCAGGCCTTAAGGAAGGCAGAAGAGTCAGCGGCGGAGATAAACCATGATTGTTGACGTACCACTGGTATCCTTTTCTTTGAGGTATTCATCATACATGGCGGGGTTTTTCTGCTCCTTTGCCAGGGCAGTCAGTTTAATCAACCCTTTCTTCGGTATCATCGCTTTCGGCACCTTGTACTCGAACTTTGGACCAATCTGAAGCGGGCTTGGTTTCTCCGTCAGTTTGGGATGGGCGTGGCTGAGGTCAAAGTTCTTTGGAGGCTGGAAGATTCAGTTATGTGTCAATAGGAAAGAATAAGGCAAACAAACCTACCTAGTATTGACCATTTACCGCCTGAATATTTGGCACACGAACAATGAAGGAGTAACGAGGACACTGCAGATTAGCCTGGTTCCACTCGCCTCGACAGATGGCGTTGGGGTGGGGGACTCCAACCCCAACGCCATCTGTCGAGGCCAGTGGAACCAGGCTAACTGCAGATCTCGTCAAACTCAAAACGAGGCTCCCCAGCCACCACAAGCCTCGTCTTGGTGTTCCTTCACTTGTCTTACCTCGTTTTCAATCTGTGTGTTGGATTTTGATGGTTTCTTTGAGAGATCCATGTCGGAGTGTGACGTCATCCTGGTGACCAGCATGCTCGGCGAGAGATACGCCGACTGGTCTCGCTGAAAGAAGGAAAGACCAGGGGTGAGGGATGTTGTTTGTCTCCGGGAACAGCGGGAGAACACTCTTCAAATCTAAACTATTCCCGCAGTTTCAAACCGACTTTAAATGAAATAAGGCACCATTTTCCTGGTAGGCCTCACACTTGACACTAGATGGCGTTATCTTCTATAACACCACTAGCGCAGGTGCTAGGTTTCCATCTTGAAAGTAGTGCAGATTACTACATTTTGGTAAAGGTTTTTAACCATCGTGAACAGGCCAGCCGTGTCACCGCCAACCCAGTGGCTTCTACGCTAGATGATAGATGATATTGAAAAGTGGTGCTGTTGGGTTCCAGTCGAATATTTTCAGACTAAAAGGACTTCGTGTTGATAACAAGTGGTATTAGAAATGAACTGAATACCAATTAGAAAGAATTGTGTGATCAGGCCGACCGAACTATTTCTACATGCGCGCCGGCAAAATCCAAAATGGCGGCCTTCCACCTACGCTAGTGGTGAAATGAGGCACGATATTTCGCCGCTAGTGTCAAGTGTGGGTAGGCCTATGTAAATTTCCTTCAGCTTCGTGTTCGCGTGAACGGCACCTAGACCACAGTAGGCCGTCACAAAGACAGACAGACCACGTGAGGTGTGCCACAGAGACTCCACGAACGGACGTCTCTTGGTGACCACAATGATCCTCTTGATTCGCGGTGGATGGGTGGGGCGAAAATGATGAACGTGTGCGAGAGAGAAAGAGAGACAGACAGAACAAGGCTGGTGAGTGGAGGACAGAGTGAGACGCCAGGCGACAGAATCAGTGAAGGAAGGAGGGAAATTGTTGTTCAAGCGTAGATCAGGAATGAAGGACTGCGAGAGTGTTAGGAATGTGCAGGGGGTTAAGAAGGGCCACAGAGATTGAGAGAGATGGAGACAGCCGTGAGTGCATGAGAGAGAGAGAGAGAGGAAGTGACTGATGAGGAGGTAGACTGAGCTGCTCTCGTTACCTTGGAGTCTTTAGCTTGAGATCCTTTTGATGGTATGGACGCCATCGTTTTACTCCGTGAGAACCCCACAGGTGTGGGCGTCACGTGACGCACATGTTGGTCATTATGAGCATGCGCATCAAGGATTGTCTTCTGCCTACTTGGAGTCACGTGATGAACATCAACATGTCTACCCCCCTCCCAGAGTTTCGTACCATTTTGAGATCTTTGTGGATGTTTTCCTTCGGATTTTAAAGAACAACTCGTGTTATGCCGACATAAACTTCCCTGACTCCCCTCCCAATGACGGAATGATGGAGCATGCGTCAGACCATTCAACCCATGAAACGTTTTGTCACGTGACACTAAACTCGTGTTCGACACAACCCGAGGTTCCTCCGTTACCGGTTCGGGTACCTCGGATAAATACACGAACTTTTTAGTGTGAATAATTTTGTCTGATTTATAATTTGAATTCAGATGGGGTTTGCTGTCGGGAGAGGACGCTACGTCACTTCCGGTTCCGTTCCCTTTCACTGTCGAGTTGTCCGTCCCCTGATTGTTCGTGTGTGTCTCCCTCGCGTTTCCTGTCTTGTGGACGCCCTGTGCCGTCCAGTCCCCAGGGGTCAAACCCCCAACACCGCCATGACCACGGGAACTCCAGGCATCACCATCCGCTATACTACTCTCTGTCTCTTCAAGGGCCCAAGCAGCATGTGTTTCCAAACCCTTTGAATCCCCCGTGACGTCCTTGTCCTCGGGAGCGTGCTGATTCTCAGGGAGTGGCGTTTCACCGTTTATGTCATTGGGCATCGGGACTGTGGTACAGGTGAAGTCAGAGTGGGCCGCAACGGACATTTTGAAATATCCCAAGGAAATCAACTGACCACTGGCGAAACAGAATCCCAGTAAAGAATCATAACCATGGAACACATTTTGTAACCAAGAACAAGCAGAATGTTGTAGCGACGCTGTCGACGTCAAAAAACATATCGAGACACTCTATAATCCAATAAGAATGGAGTTTACAATATCCGTGTGTGCTACAATCCTTCAGGACCATTTACAATATCCGTGTGTGCTACAATCCTTCAGGACCATTTAGACACTCTGAAAGGAGAGGGAGAAATTAAAAGATGAACATCGTACCTCAAGAGAGAATCCGTGAATATGATTGGTCGAGACGCGTCACGTGAGCGGTGGCCATTTTTAATGTCTCCCGCTCAAAATGCAATATCCCCCCTTTTTTTGAAGTCGAATGGCACTCGAGCTCTGATTAAATCCTATTTTTGGTGACGACTGGCGTAATGTTTAACACGAATACATCAAAATCATCAGTGAATGGTGGGGAAAGCGTGTTAGTTATAAATGCTAGGCCTACCGGTCCGCAGCGCCCATGTTGACGTCAATGCGTGCGGTGACCTGAGACAGGCTATCATCAGGACAAGTAAAATCGCAGCATTGGATCTGTCCCTATGACGGGCGCCATTTTAAAATTGTCGACGAAAAGACATGGAAAACACGATAACTCACTGGACAGGCATGTATCAGCACTGGTATGTGGTAGGACTTGACGGAAACGAAATTCTGTGTCTGAAAATTGTGTGTTGTCCTGTCCAATTCTACACGTACAGGAGGCCTACCCAGCAGAATATCATGGACGTCAACCAGTCTACAGAATACCTTTCTTCCTCATTTGGTAGAGGAGACCGCGGGGAGTTTCTAACAGTCGTACATTCGTCAAATCTACCGGCACAATATCAATAAATGTCTAAAGATCACCCAACTATTGGCACACCACTGTTTCTTTCTTGTCCAACCATTATAGCATTCTTTTCAAGACTTTGCTGAATATCTGTCCGCTTTGCGTTTAGCTTTCTAGCTGACTAGAGCAGGACAAAGCTAATCTCTTGTGCCTTTACAAAAACATCGGTATAATCATGATAATAACGGATTTTTCTTATAATAAAAACTCATATTGAATGTTGTCAAGCGTATAAAACGAAACATTTAATCTACTGAATAGCTTAACGTTAAACTTGATCCGATATGTAATGGCCGCCGGTTGTTGAGATCAAATATTTCGAAACAACATCTACTACACTGTAAATCTTCGACTGTAACACTTTTAAAACACATATCAGGCCTTTTAAACAAAATACACGTGGATTTTGTGTACATTGTGAAATGTGTTACGAAAACAAACACATAAACACCACAAAAACACATAGATTAAAAACACATCTAACGCCTAATGGTGCGTTTATAAACATCTGATGTGTTTTATTGGATATGAAATAGATGTGTTTTATTGGTGTGTTTTTTTAGATGTGTTTTATTGGCGTGTTTTTTGGGCTGTGGCTGTTTTAAAACCCAACACTTGTGACATGTTTTAGTTGGCGTTTATGTGTTTATTTTCGTAACACATGTCACAATGTACACAAAATCCACGTGTATTTTGTTTAAAACGCCTGATATGTGTTTTAAAAGTGTTACAGTTGAAGATTTACAGTGTAGTACTGTATGTACTCCAATCTCAATGATCAACAATCATCTTTAGTAGCATCAGAGACTTCATCATTAAGAACTTTTTGTGACAGTTGATTCTCGACGCTGTCATAGGCCTACTCAAGACATCAGGACAACGATAGGCCTACTCATCTACAATACGTTAGTTTGTAGAGCGAGGTATAATGACCATTTCGTGTCTATATTGGTAGGCCAAGTTCACACGGTGGGTAGACACCCTCTGTTACACGCCACCTATTTGCATAAACATTCGCCCCCAAGCTCCAGACGATCCCGATACCACCTCTTTCAATGGGACCACCTTTTTTCGTTGACATGCGTCTGAACTTGATATTGTTGAGAAGTTTACCCCTGGGTCGAACGAACTAGGCCTACACACTTCAGTATACTATCGGGGAATTCTTGTGAAATATTTCTACCTGTTGACAGAAATCCATCAAATCCCATCGCTTGACATGTTGTATTCACGATCACGGAAGACCACCGCACAGCAGAGTAGGCTAGATCTGACACGCAAATCGGCCCTTGTTCACGTAAATTGGTTCCCCAAAACATGAAATTATCCGACAAAGGACTCCGCAGAGGTCACACTTTCCTTCAAAACCACAAGGAGACACCAGACGATGTTATTGTCACGTGCTATTGACGGTTCCCAAATTAAAGATGTCTACCCTGTCGGCCATATTGCTTCCCCACAATATTGTGGACAGATCGCGGCGAACACTAGTTTACATGCAGGCTGTATGTCATTAAGAAACACGTACAATAAGTATAGTGTAGTATTTAAAAAGCGGCAGGTGAGGCCGACCTGTCTCAACGAGAACCCAGGGTTAGCGGTGGGTAGGCCTACAGATCGGCGCCTCCCGCTGCTTCTGTATAAAACGAGGAAGGTATAATTGGTCTCGTGGGCGCACAGTCTATGTATTATACGGACAAAATGGTTTTTCAAATCGGTCACCATTCCTGCATAAAATTTAAATCCTAAACTACCCTTCCGTTCACAAATTATTCAATGATGTCCTATTGTTTTCAAACGATTCAGGCCGAACATGTCCAACCCCGTGGAGGTATAAAAACACAAAGTATGGGCCTAACCACGTTCTCTGTCCTCATCCTGGATGTCATGGAGGAGATTTCTTTTCGACAATTACTTGTATCTCTAAACCGAGACCAGAGATTTCATCACATCAGATACAGTGGTGTGAATTAATATTCGAACAGAGGGAATTCAGCACAATTTGTCACTTCGGTATTCCAATATCTATATCAAAAGTATTTGAAGTCAGTCCTAGATATGCACTCCTCTAGTCTGATATGTTTTCGCTGAATTCAGATGCTGGAAATCACGAAAGTGGTGAAAATATCGAAATTTGACATATTGGAAAATATCAAAGACATCAAACTTGAATCACAGGTGTATGAATATCAACTTCTGTTTCCAAACGCTGTCAGGTAATACCCCCATTCAACATGTTGTTACACAAGGGGAAAAAATTCCACAAAATATCCAGACAAATGGTGATAACAGCAAATCTCAAGAAATGTCAAATTTCGATATTTTCGCCATTCTCGTGATATGCAGTATCTGAATTCAGCGAAAACATATCAGACTAGAGGAGTGCATTATAGGACTCACTTCAAATACTTTTGATATAGATATTCGATACAGTTTGCCTTTAATGAAAAGCTGAATTCCCTCTGTTCGAATATTAATTCACACCACTGTACCTTTGACGAAAATCTTACATAATCTCGAGGAGGGGATAGAGTGACGTCACACAGACAAACAAACTTCAGTTGGACACTTATGACGGCAATACTTACTCGGTAGCTACCATGGCTTCCACAACTCCCACGTGAACACCTGACACACGACGAAACCAAATGAAAACATCAACACTGTCTGTCTGTCCAACCACGAATTGTCACAACATACCGCTTAGGTCACTAACAATAACATACAGTACGTGTTTTAAAGGTGAATGTACGTGTGTTCGCATTTGTTCGAAGTTTTTGCGATGATCTCAGCGTTGCTTTCAGCCAAAAAGCGACGAAACCAAACTCAAAGACAACTTGAAACTTTAGAACCACGACCAAGTCGTAAATGATGATTTCGACTATTCGAGCCTCGACTATTTCGACGTAATCAATCACCCAAGCCCGTATTCGACCAACCCAGTTCACCAATCAACGCTCACGTAGGAATTCTGCTGTGACGTCACAGAGTTTTTGAACAAGGGTCGTGGGGAAGGAGGAACAGTTTACATGTCGGTGGATAGCGCTGCCTTTCATTCTATCTTGCCTCTCAACACGAGCACAGTTTAATCAAAATAAAGATTACTTAAGGCTTATAGCCTACTTGTTAAACCAGAGCTTTCTGGGCGAGCGATGCAAGGGGGAAAACGTACTCTTAGGAGTTGAGAATTCTGGAGTGGAGATGCAGGTTTAGGCCTACA